>AWOL01S0039767.1:212567-277800 GCA_000715115.1 Nicotiana otophora | reverse complement strand
GTTTGTATAACAGTAGATGTTCACGGCGGCCTCGTTAGTCTGTACATTTATATATATATATATGAGTTTTTGGGTATGTTTACCCCTTAGTTGAGACACACGATATTTTCAGATGATTCAGAATATGGTCTCATCGGCGTAGGTTGAGGGTTATTCCTCTAGTGTTCACAGTTACAGAGTGGTACGCTCGGGTCGAGTATGGTACCGGGTGCCGACCACGTCCCTTCAGGTTTGGGGCGTGACAGTATGACCAGATTGACCCAGAAGGGTGCTCCGTTCAGGTAGACCGGGGAGTGCGAGGAGAGATGTCAAAAGCTCAAGACTACTTTGACTACAACCCAGTGTTGATGTTGCCTACGAGTTCGGGAGCTTATACTGTATACTGTGATGTGTTATGTGTGGGCCTCGATGCGATGTTGATGCAAGACGGTAGGGTGATTGCCTATGTATCTAGATAGATGAAGGTGCAAGAGAAGAATTATCATGTCCACGACCTTGAGTTAGCAGCTATTGTTCATGCCTTGAAGATTTAGCGGCACTATTTGTACGATGTCCCTTGTGAGGTCTATACTGACTACCGTAGTCTACAACATTTGTTCAAACAGAAGGATCTTAACTTCCGTCAGTAGAGATGGTTAGAGTTGCTTAAGGACTATGATATCACCATTCTATATTATCCCAGGAAAACCAATGTGGCGTACAATGCCTTGAGTCGAAAGACGGAGAGATTGGTCAGTTTAGCACATCTACCAGCAGTGGAGAGGCCATTAGCATTGGATGTTCAGGCCTTGGCCAACCAGTTTATTAGATTGGATGTTTCGTAGCCGGGTCAGGTTTTGGCTTGTGTGGCTTCTCGGGCTTCCCTACATGATCGTATCAAGGAGGTCACTATTAGGGACGACGGTATGTTACGGATGCAGGCAGGCTACGTGTGCCCAATCTAGATGGTTTGCGTGAGTTGATTTTCCAGGAGGCTCATAGTTCATGGTACTCCATTCATCCAGGTGCCGCAAAGATGTATCATGACTTGAAGCAGCACTATTGGTGGAGGAGTATGAAGAAGGACATAGTGGAGTAGGTAGCTCGGTGCCTAAATTGTCGGCAGGTGAAGTGTGAGCATCTGCAGCCAGGTGGATTGCTTTAGAGGCTAGAGATTCCAGAGTGGAAATGGGAGCGGATTACTATGGATTTTGTTGTTGGGATCCCACGGACTCAGAGGAAGTTCGATGCAGTATGGGTGATTGTGGATAGGTTGACCAAGTCGGCTCATTTCATTCCAGTGGTGACTGCTTATTCTTCAGAGCAGCTGGCTCAGGTCTATATTCGTAAGATCGTCAGGCTTCATGGAGTGCCAGTATCCATCATCTCTGACCGGGGAACACAGTTTACATCGTGGTTCTATAGGTCCATACAATGTGAGTTAGGCATGCGGGTTGAGTTGAGTACATAATTTCACTCTCAGACGGACGGATAGTCCGAGTGCACTATTCAGATACTGGAGGATATGCTTCGTTCGTGTGTGATGGAGTTTTGGGGTTCTTGGGATCAGTTCTTTCCACTTGCGGAGTTTTCCTACAATAATAGCTACCAGTCGAGCATTAAGATGGCTCCGTATGAGGCCTTGTATGGGAGATAGTATTGGTCTCCGATTGGTTGGTTTGAGTCGGGGGAGGCTAGGCTATTGGGTACAAACTTGGTTCAGGTTGCTTTGAAAAAGATTAAATTTATTCAAGATCGGCTTCGCACAGCCCAATCTAGACAGAAGAGTTATGCGGATCAGAAGGTTCGCGACATTGCATTCATGGTTGGAGAGCGGGTCTTGCTTCGGGTTTCATCCATGAAGGGTGTTATGAGATTCGGGAAGAAGGGCAAGTTGAGCCCTAGGTATATCGGACCTTTTGAGATTTTTGAGAGGATTGGAGCGGTGGCCTACTGTCACGCCCCAAACTCGGGGAGCGTGACCGGCGCTCAACCTAGTGAACCCGGCTGAGCAAGCATGTTAGATTGTTTTTTACCCAAACTCATCCATGAATAAAGAGGAGATGTAGTCCATTAATCAAACATTGAAAAGATTTCATTAACAACTCCCATTTCACTTCCATTAGCAGCTTCATTCATAATTTCCAAACTATTACAAGTTTATAAATATAATGGAAAACATGTTTGCCAAATACCAACATTGCAAGTTCAATTCCCCACATCGACTACCACCCACAACCTGTCTACAAAGTCTCTAAGTACAACACAAGAGTAGTATGGAAGTACTGGCAACAAGGCCCCGGCTATACCTCAAACACAATGTACAACTCGAATGACATCAGGCCCGGAATAGAGTAGGGCTCACCAAAACCTGCTGAATAGAGAGTGACTACTAACGAGGACCAAAGCTGCCCGCTGATGAACCACCTGCATCCATTAAAAATGCAGCGCCCCAGGCAAAAGGGACGTTAGTACATATGAAATAGTACTAGTATGTAAAACTAACTGTCCTCTTTCAAAATAAAATGCCAATGTAATAAAGGAAAAACAGTGGAAACAACAATCAATGATATTCCAATGCCAAGTTAAAACATAATAATTTCCAAAATATGAAGATAACAATGTGAAGTGATAATCAAAATATGATGATAATATTATTTTTGGTTGGGAAATCTTTAGCACCAATATATCACTATTCACAATATCACCTTTTACAATACCAATATTCACAATACTAATACCACCGTACTTTTAGCACGGAGTCCGATCACGACCCGATCGACTAGGCCATCTCATTAGAGACAGCAACCACAATCACTCTCAATACCAATACCACCGTACTTTTAGCACGGAGTCCGATCACGACCCGATCGGCTAGGCCATCTCAGTAGAGACATCAACCACAATCACAATTTCAATTATAATTTCCAGCACAATCACCACCATGTGTGCGGCATGGTGTCCGATCACGACCCGATGGGCTAGGCCGTCTCACCACAATGCCATGTGGATCGACATCATCCTGTTTTATCAATCAATCTCATCCCAATTAAGGAGAATAATTTTATCACATCAATCTCATTCCAAATAAGGGAAATAATTTTATCACATCAATCTCATCCCAAATAAGGGGAATAATTCACAAAATATAACATAGGTACAAATGTATTTACCTCATCATCTTTCACATTGTATGAATCTCCACTAGTATTTTCAACCAATAACATCAACAATATTTCCTTGGCTCTTTTGGCTATTCACAAGATTCTTTATTCAAGACACGGTGGTTGTATTTGATATTCCACACTATCATTTCTTCCCTCTCATGTATCATCATCATAAATATCAACATATATAATATTCCGTAAATCACAACTTTAAGTTCATTAGAAATGAGCAATTTAAGCACAATAGATTTCTTTCCGAGAAATGGAGTAAAATAATAAGCAATTAATGCGCAAGTTAAAATCATCAACAAGTAACACACCATTTATTCTTGAAATACTTTTTTCCAAAAAGGGCAATACACAATTTCCACTCATGAATATGTAAGAACGCAAAACACATTGAAAATACTCACAAAGCATAGCATTTGTTAAAACAGCCACATATGGGCATGACTTGAGTTCATAAGCTTTTAGACAATTCTATTTTCGAAGTCAATTCGGAATAGTTGAATCAAGGCTCATTTCATAACCTTTCTCACATCATTTCATTTCGTTGGCACCATTAGCCCCAGGTATAACTTTCACTCTAGGCACGTTGGCCACACTTTATATCCCCAATTCACTTATTTAACTTCCAACCATCTTTATAGATTATTAACAATAAGACATTTTCAATCAAGACTTTAGGTACACATATGAGCAATTAAGAGTCTTAAGCATATTGGGATTTTCTCACACAATTTGGCATCATAACCTTCATTTGAAACATGACTCAAAGACATCGCATTTTAATGCACATATCATTCTTGAACATATCCCAAAGGATAACATAATGTGATAGGAACATCCGTAACACGTTTTGAATAACATAATGTGATAGGAACATTCGTAACACGTTTTGAATACATAATTCTCGACACTTTTCTTATTCGGGACAATCGAATTTATTGGGAACATCTTGGAACATAGAATAAGGAACTTGATACAACCATACTTGAAACTTACCGGAACATCATGGAATTCAATTCTAAAAGAGTAGTTTAGCCAACATTCCTCGCTTTGAGCGTTCCTTAAACTACTGCAACGTTCCGGAAATTCTAGCAATCCCAATTTATTTTGAGACATAACAAAATTGATCATAAATTAGGGAGGTATTCATGGTTTCAGCTCATTTGAGCATTTTATCAAACACTAGGTGTGCAAATTTGGTTACAAGGTTCTTCTACAAGATTTTCTTCATTCTACAACCCAATCTTTACTTATTTAAGCTCAACAATATTCCCACAAACCTTATTGGTACATGCATGTATAAATAATACTCTCATACCCAAGAATCATACTCCTAACAACCATCTTCTACCCAAATTCGAAATTGAAAACTAGGGTATGGAACCTTACCTCTTAGATGAAGAACTTGTGAGATTTCCTTGTTGGATTTCAAATCNGGCAATACACAATTTCCACTCACGAATATGTAAGAACGCAAAACACATTGAAAATACTCACAAATCATAACGTCTGTTAAAACAATCACATGTGAGCATGACTTGAGTTTATAAGCTTTTAGACAATTCTATTTTCGAAGTCAATTCGGAATAGTTGAATCAAGGCTCATTTCATAACCTTTCTCACATCATTTCATTTCGTTGGCACCATTAGCCCCAGGTATAACTTTCACTCTAGGCACGTTGGCCACACTTTATATCCCCAATTCACTTATTTAACTTCCAACCATCTTTATAGATTATTAACAATAAGACATTTTCAATCAAGACTTTAGGTACACATATGAGCAATTAAGAGTCTTAAGCATATTGGGATTTTCTCACACAATTTGGCATCATAACCTTCATTTGAAACATGACTCAAAGACATCGCATTTTAATGCACATATCATTCTTGAACATATCCCAAAGGATAACATAATGTGATAGGAACATCCGTAACACGTTTTGAATAACATAATGTGATAGGAACATTCGTAACACGTTTTGAATACATAATTCTCGACACTTTTCTTATTCGGGACAATCGAATTTATTGGGAACATCTTGGAACATAGAATAAGGAACTTGATACAACCATACTTGAAACTTACCGGAACATCATGGAATTCAATTCTAAAAGAGTAGTTTAGCCAACATTCCTCGCTTTGAGCGTTCCTTAAACTACTGCAACGTTCCGGAAATTCTAGCAATCCCAATTTATTTTGAGACATAACAAAATTGATCATAAATTAGGGAGGTATTCATGGTTTCGGCTCATTTGAGTATTTTATCAAACACTAGGTGTGCAAATTTGGTTACAAGGTTCTTCTACAAGATTTTCTTCATTCTACAACCCAATCTTTACTTATTTAAGCTCAACAATATTCCCACAAACCTTATTGGTACATGCATGTATAAATAATACTCTCATACCCAAGAATCATACTCCTAACAACCATCTTCTACCCAAATTCGAAATTGAAAACTAGGGTATGGAACCTTACCTCTTAGATGAAGAACTTGTGAGATTTCCTTGTTGGATTTCAAATCTTGGACAAGATATTGATGGACAAAGCATTTGAGATTCTTCCTCTCTCTAGAACACTCTCACTTCTCTCTAAAATCATCAGATAATTGCCCTTAAATAAGCCCCGAACCTTATTTATCAAAATGGGGTCGGGTTATGAAAATAGGAAAATGGACCCTGCGAAATCAGGTATGCGGTCGCACAATGGACCGCACAATTGGTATGTGGGTCGCACAATGGACCGCAAAATTGGTTCCCACAACTGGACTGCACTGGTCAAGTCTGCAACCGTTTTGCGGTCGCATAACTACTTTTGTGATCACATAATGATTATGCGGTCGCACATCTGACCGCAGAATCACATTCTTCCAGCCTTTGGTAATCTGGTCATAACTTCTTATAGGAGTGTCCAAATAATGAACGGTTTGAAGCGTTAGAAACTAGACTCAAAGAACTTTAATTTTATAGGTCATACATAATATAACTCCTTATATATATGTAGATATTCTCGTCTACAATTTATTCTTGTGCGTACTCATTTGAAATTTTAGTATATCATGAAATTTCCAACTTGACTTGGACTTAGGGCACTCCTTTGACCCCACATCACTTATAATATGACTTGTACACTTATTATCATATCCAATTTATATTCATCCTATTAATAGTCCATGTCTTCACACAAAATAATATAATTAGCGCACATCAACTTTCTTAATAGCGCTTAAGCACTTCAAACTTTTTCGGGGTGTTATACCTCCATGCTTGCACTGCCACCTAGTCTAGCTGCAATCCATCAAGTATTACATGTTTCTATACTCCGTAAGTATCACGGCGATCCATTTCATGTGATGGATTTCAGGTCAGTCTAGTTGGACGAGGATTTGTCTTATGTTGAGGAGTCGATGGCCATTTTGGATAGGCAGGTTCAAAAGTTGAGCTCGAAGAACATTAGTTTAGTGACGGTTTAGTGGAGGGATCAACCAGTCAAGGAGGCAACTTGGGAAACCGAGCATAATATGCGTAGCTGTTATCCTCATCTTTTCACCACTTCAGGTATGTTCTATACTCGTTCTAGGATAAACGTTTGTTTTAAGAGGGGGAGGGTATGACGACCCGGCCATTCGTTTTGGGTATTTTAGCCCTGATATCCTATTTATTTCCTCCTCTATGTTTTGTTATGGTTATGTGATTCGCCGGGGGTGTTTTGTGTTGATTTCGGGGGATTTTCGAAGTGAAATGAGACATATAGTCCCTAAGTCGGAGCTTTAAGTTGAAAGAGTTGACCGTAGTTTGACCTTTGTGTAGACGACTTCGGAATGGAGTTTTGATAATTTTAATAGCTCCGTATGGTGATTTTAGACTTAGGAGCGCATCCGGATGTTTGATTTGGTGGTTCATAGGTCGTTTCGGCGTGAATTGGCAAAAGTTAGAATATTTAAGGTTTGGAAGATTGGAAAGTCTGACCGGGAGTTGACTTTATGGATATCGGGGTCGGATTTCAATTTCGGAAGTTAGAATAGGTCTGTCATGTCATTTATGACTTGTGTGTAAAGTTTAAAGTCAATCAGAGTTGTTTTGGTGTGAATCGACATTAGTTTCGAAATTCGAAAGTTCATAGTTTGCTAGGATTGAATTTGGGTTGCGATTCGTAGAATCGATGTTCCTTGATGTGATTTTTGGCATCTAGTAGGTCCGCTATGTGTTTTGAAACTTGTTCGTATATTCAGACGGGGTCCCAGGGGCCCCCGGTGTGAAACGGATTGAATGGGGATCATAACTTGGATTTGGGTGATTGCTAAAGCTGGGCTGTGTCTGGTGCAATCGTAGCTACGCATTTTGGGCCAACAAGTGCGGTCATTTTTCTGCAGAAGGGAACTCACGGATGCGAAGGCTACTTTTGCATAAGCAGAAATTGGGGAGCAGCTTTGGGCGTGTCCGCAGATGCGGCCATTTCTCCGCAGAAGCGGGCTTGTAGATGCGAGCTTTTGTCCGCAGAAGCGGATCTCCTGGATTGAAGTTGGAACCATACCTGTGATGGTTTTCCACAGGTGCGACCCTAGGCCCGCATAAGCGAGGATTGCTGGCAAAAAGGTCTTCTTCGAGGGTTTGATTTTCATAATCAATTTTTGGACCTAGAGAGCTCGGTGTGAGGCAATCTTTCTGGAAATTTTCAAGGAAAACATTGGGGTAAGAAATTCTAACTCGACTTTGGTTATATTACATGAATCTATTGTTGTTTTTATCATTTAAATTAGTGGCTTGGGTTGGAAAATTGGAGGAAATTATGAAAACTTCTTAGGATAAGATTTGGGGATTTGAAAGGTGATTTGTGGTCGGATTTAAGTAATTTATGTATGGTTGGACTTGTTATCGAATGGGTGTTCAGATTTTATAATTTTGATCAGGTTCCGAGACGCGGACCAGGGTTGACATTTTAATTCTTTGCAAAGATCATAATTTTATTGTTTGAATTAGTTTCCTCTAGTTTATATTTATAGTATAGAGTGTTTTTGGCTAGATTCGAATCGTTCGGAGTTGGATAATCCAGGGAAAGGCCTACTCGTGGATTAAGTTAGCGTGATGTGAGGTAAGTGACTTGCCTAACCTTGTGTGGGGAAATAACCCCTTAGGATTTGTGTTGGTTTGTGATAATTGTGATATGTGAAAGCCGTGTACGCAAGGTGACGAGTGTGTACATGGGCTAAATGTCAAAATTACTGATTTTAGCTATGTGGATCCCTTTCATGCCTTAATTGAGTTACCTTAACATGTTATAGTCATTATTTATAGTCTATTTTCACATTCTCTACTTGTCTTATCTCTTACTTGTTAATTACTCTACATGTTTAGTTGAAGTTCTTGCTTCCCTTACTCTATTATGTAACCATTGAGTTCTTTGCTTGAAGTTGTTATTCTTGGAATATCTGATTGTTGAAAGAGAAATTGAGTTATAAAGGTCGTGATTCACATTGAGGCGAAGTGTTAATTTGTAAAATACTATTATGTTGAGTTATTCACTTCTGGTTGTTATTGTTGAGATTCTTGTGTACATTGTGGTTGTGCCAGGGGCTCTTTATTGTGAAAACCGTGTTATTGTTGATTTCTTTGGCAAGTTGTAATATTGGTAACTTGAGATGCGACTTATGATACGTTGTGATATTGATATGCATGCGGTAGAATAAGGCTTTGGGGTTGAAACGCATGCGGTGAGATAAGGTGGGCTTGATACGTGTGGCTAGTAGGGGAACTACTAGCAATCATGTGATGTGATAAAATGGGCTAAAACACATGATGCTATTTCGGGAAAATAATTTTCAAAACTAAAATCAAGGCTTCCGCGGTGATATAAGAAAAAATTGTGAATTAATTGTGATTCGAGACTACGAGGTAGTACCTCGGTAGTGACTCTTGTTGATACTTTCTATTTCCTCACTTATGTTTGGTTGCTTCATTTTCTTGACATCACACTCCTTGTTTTCTTCCGTAATGCATTAATTGCTTTAGTTCTGTATGGTAAACTTGGTATATTCCTTACCTATTTTATTTCCATTGTATTTATGGTTGCACTGTTAAATTACTCATTCTGTTTCTTATTTGTTCCAGTAGGGCTTTGACATGAGCTCGTCACTACTCTACCGATGTTAGGCTTGGCACTTACTGGGTACCATTGTGGTGTACTCATGCTACGCTTCTACAAATCTTTTTGTGCAGATCCAAGTACTTTCTACCAGTCCAGGCGCTAGCGGGAGTTCAGTCGGAGACTTCATGGTATACCTTCCAGCATTCGTAGGCCTCCGATTCCCCCCTTCTGCATGGATTATTGTATTTCCTTATTTTTATTTAGACACTAATGTATAGGGATATTCCGTATCACTTCATTGAGCTTGTGACTTGTATTTTGCCGGGTTTTGGGCTATTGTATATATACTGAGTTGTGGAGATTTTCTTTATATTAGTTGTTGAGTTTTGAGACTTAAATTATTATTTCAATTATTTCTGCATGTTTGTTAGACTTACCTAGTCTTAGAGACTAGGTGCCGTCACGACATCCTACGGAGGAAAATTGGGGTCGTGACACTATTAATTTAATTACTACTAATAAATAAATACTACATTCCAGTTAGCCTGAAAGTAACCCAACGACCGAATAACAGTGATAAGACTCTTAGCTTATTAGCAATATAAATACAAACGAGTCAGGAGATGAAATGGGCACATGACAAAAATTAACCACTATACCAAACTAAACCCCTGAATCTACTTGACTTTTAGCTTAATACAAAAAAATTTCTTTCTTCAAAATTTATCCTTTCACCGCTTATCAAAAGAGCCACAAGGCACTAAAAATTTCATCTAAACTATTATCCAACTCAAAGTACATAACAACCAATAAAAATAGATAAACAAACAGAGACAGCATAAATTAAAGAAAACATAATATGATACAAGAACAAATAGGTGATGGAACATTCGCTAAGATTAACAAAAACGAAGTAAACAAAAGAAATGGACCTTTTAACAACTAAATAACACACTAATAGAGTATTGTTTTGTAAACAAAAGTGAAAGTTATAGCTAAATACTATAGATTTACGTGCTATAGCATTGATGTAACAATTACCTTAGAACAAAATCAGATATTACATGTTCCACCAATCAAACAGGTTCAAATCTTTTTCATTGTCATCAAGAATATCCAATACAAAGGTTTAAGAGTTACCTGATTTGCAACAAAATAAAATTCAGTAGTGAAAGAGCATAAAATGAGCAATAAAGACAGCAGAAACAGCGACGAAACAGCAGTGAATCCGTGTTAAAACAGCCCAAAAATCTCATTAAAACTAGTAATTCTTCAAGAGAAGAAACTCATAATCAGACTCTAAGACTCTTATATGTTTCTGAAAGATTTTGCACTCCAAGACTCAACCAAAAACTCACGATTTCTAGCTTACTCTTTATGTGCTCAGCTGCTGATATTTCCCAAGTTTTTGTGTATTTAAGCAACTCTAAAGATGTATGTAAGTGTGATAGAGTAAGTCTATCAAGTGTGGGAAGAGCAACTCCTCAAGTAGGCAAATAAAGATACTTTTTGGACAGATTTTGGTTCACCAAAAGTCTGTCCAAAAAATTGACTTTGTATGCCAAAATACTGCCCAAGGGCTGTCCAAAAAGGTGAAAAGACAGCCTGAAAACCTATTGTTGCAGAAGCAAGGAGGATAAGAGTTATTTCAGCCACCCTACTAGTAAAATGGTAAGCTACAAGTACCCTATTTCATGATTATTTAACTAAACTTCAGCTTTTATCAACATCAATACCATCATATTTCTAACAAACTAAAAACAAGAAGCAAGTAACTAGAACTCAACTAAATACCAATAAAATGTAACTAAACCTTAAACTAAAATATTAATAAATCAAGATAAATCAGATCCTAATAACTAAAAATTAAACTAAATAGATGTACTATCCAAACCAATTAATTAAAAGCAAGCAGCTTAATATATCACATACAAACTAACTGTTTCATCTAAACAACTATGACTAAACAGAGCACTTAACTAAATGGAAACTAATGTCACTTAACTAAATAGAAAACTGATGATACTTAACTAAACAGAACCTAGTCATATTAATAAGCTAACTCAACTTGCGATCAAAGAAAGGATTCATGGCTAAATCAAACGGATAATTAAGCGATTATACAAAATGAACACGATCCAATGAATCGACAACGATCAGAATGAACAATGGATTAACATCGATAAGAAACACAAATCAAACCAAAACCTAATCACATAATCAAAAATCAAAAAATTAAAATAGGAAAAGGAAGTTGATGTTTTACCATACGAAGGGATTTAAAGCCAAATAGAGCGACGAGACAGATGTCGGGGACCTCGAGTAGGGGTTGTCCGAGCGTAGAACACTTATTTCATTTTGGTACATACTAAGCTTAATGAACTCGATATCATACCTAAAAGAAATGAGTGTTCTTGGGTCGAAATTAGGCTAAAACAGAGGAAGAGTGGTGCGGCAGTGGTGGCGGGTCGGTGGTGAGGGTGGTTGCTGGCGGTGGTGCGAATTTTGGGAGGGGTTCGAAGGAAATATGGCTTGGATTTGTGGAGAGAAGGTTGAGAGGAAGAAATGGTGAAAAGTTGGGGTAGTTTGGACGACGGTCGGCAGCGACAATGGTGACGGCGCGACTAAGGTTTGATTTTGTCAATATTTGGTGAAGATTTGGGCGATTTGGGTTGTGGATCTAGAAAGAGGGTGAGGAGAGGAAGTAGTGGTGAAATTTTGGAGTGGTTTGGACGACGGTCGCCGCAAGTGGGCGATTTCCAGGGGCAGACGGTGAGGTCTTGAGGGAGAGGGGGAGAGTGAAAAGAGAGGAAGAAGAGAGGAAATAAGGGGAAATGTGGGCAATTTTCAGGGATTCTAAGCTTTAAATACCTAGGGAGGGGATTGATAGGGGGCCATTGGATCATGAGATCATGGACGAGTGATAGTAAACTAACCAAAACTACATCGTTTTGAGGCGTCCAATTGGAGCCTTGAGCTGGGCGGATCTGGTGCTTTGGGCCGCCAATTTTGGTCCATTATTAGGCCAATTGTGACCTTAAAATGACAAGACCAAATCCCCATAACCCTCTTATCAAACTATTAACTATAATAAAATTCTAAAACATACAAATACACACACAATAAAATTAAAATCATAAACTAAAAGAGAGAAAAAAGAGCAAAGATGAGACATTTATAGTTGCCCCTCTTCGCTTGAGAACATGAAGAGTTTTCGTGCAAAGAAAGTGAATGTCATGATTAATTTTTCTCACATATGACTATAATGAAAGCATTTTTGAAAAAAGGTGAAAGAACCTTGCTTCCGAGGTTATCTACATATTTTTGTCTATAAAGAAATCAGGTCAGTGTAGTTCTGGAAAAATTTGGTAGCTAGGACTACCGGACACTGGAGTTAAGACTAATATTAATATTGTTGTTGTTGTTGTTGTTGTTACTATCACTTGCTCCTTATATACAAAGAAAAAGAGAAGATAGCTACATATTCCTGCAGTCTAAGAGTTACGAAATTCCTATCCATATGTCTTTTGGAGTCAAATCTTTATTTTTGACCTACTCGCTAGTGTTAGACATAGATTGGATCTTGATGCCCTGTGAAGAAACGATTATGACTCAATATCATTCGCTTGCTTTCCTGGTCTGAAATTAAGGATATGAATCTTGAGAAGCTGGGTTGTTGACACATTATCAAAGCTAAACTCTGACTATCTTGTGATCGAAAGACTTATTTCTTCTGACGAGAACTGAAAACTGCAAGCTTTAATCGCCACTTGTGCTCTATGGCGAGGCCTGCAAAGCCATCAAAAACGAACAAAATGAACAAAATTTTCTGCCCAGTTTGGCACTCAAAAATATTTGTGAGTTATTAGAGAAAAGCAATAAACTATCTAATTTGTTGAAAGGAAGATAAAGAAAGTAGTACAAACAAGCTATGTGAGGATACGCAACCACGGGGTAGTACCCTATGTTACCAAAAGGAAATGTAACTAATGGGTGGTACCATGTATTACTGAAAAGGAATATAACCAGGGGTTGGTACCCTGTATTACTAAAAAGGAATGTAACTGAGGGTTGGCGCCCTGTATTACTAAAAATGAAATGTAACTGGTGGTTGGCACCATGTATCGCTAAAAGGAAATATAACCAGGGGTTGGTACCCTATATTACTGAAAAAGAAATATAACCAAGGGTTGGCGCCCTGTATCACTAAAAGAAAATGTAACCAGGGGTTGGCGCCCTGTATCATAAAGGAGGAATGTAACCAAGGCAATTTTCCTTTAAAATCAAACTTAGTTGTCTTGAACCCAGTACCAGTTTGTGTCCGTAGTGCTTATCAACTTTTCCCATGAAGAAAGTCTTTCTTGGGCGACCTTTAGGTTTCTTTGAGACACTTTGTTCGGCTTATCAAAAGAGATCACAGATGGATTCGTGCCTTTGTCAATGTCATATATGCTCCAAATTGTGCTCGGTATTATGAGAAATTGTAGCAAGTTTTGCATCCATTTCTTTGCTTCGCTTTTAATGCAAGATTCGAAAGGGACTCAAACGAAATTATGGGTAAAAACAGAAGAATAATTAAAAGTGAAAAAGAAATGAGTTTAAACAAAATGTGTCTCTTTCGGGAAGAGGAATAGGGAGACTTATCTGGAGGAATATGCCGACTTCAATGAATCATGACATGCATTTTGGAGTGGACGCCTAATCCATCTGAGCTGTCAAATTCTAAAAATCCTTTGCAAATGTTCGTCTTGAAACCGAGCTCTTGGTTGTGCTCATGCCGGAGTATCGAAGACCCTCATTAGGCTAGTAGCACCCTTCGCGGGTTTTCGCTAATTGGCCTCTCTCATTTCTCTACTCACCGTCGCCTTATGGTGCCCATATGGCTTTTCACAAATAAGAATCTCTCATTTATCTGCTCATTGTCGCCTTACGGTGCCCATATAATTTTTCACTGATAAGACTCTCTCATTTCTTCTTCTTCTTTTTTTCACTGCCATTGACTAAGGTACTGCATGCGGCAGGCTGTCCAATGCCCTTGGCATGGTGACTTCAATATTCTCAGAGATCGATCAGAAGTCCTTAACGGGAAAAGGCGAAAAGAACCTTGAACTAAATTATAACTTTTGGAACCGTTTTTACAAAAAGACCGTAAAAAATAAAACAAACTTCTGCACCAGTTTTGAGTATTGGGGATATGAATTTTTTATTGTGATAGGATCGAACTCAGGGTAAGGCTGCCTACGTATCCTTTCAGAATCAGGTCGAACGTAGTTCACTGACTCAGAAGATTTGTTGATAATTTTTTTCTTTTTCTCTATTTTTTTTGTTTTTGTTTTTACAAGTACACAGGTTCCAAAAAGAGGGAAAACAAAGAAGATAAATATGGCTCAAAAGGGTTAACAAAAAAGGTGACACCTAGTTGGGATAGTGAGCAATGATAATCTTTATCATCTCGATCTGAGAAAATCATGCGTGAAAGTTTCGTAGTGGGTATATATCAAACATAATATCTTTTGACTACATCTGCATTAATAGTCATATCTGGTACCCGTCCTTCTTCATCTACCAATTGCAAGGCCCCTTTTGCTAACACTTTCTTAATGATGTAGGGCCATTGCCTGTTCGGGGCGAACTTTTCTTTAGCTTCTACCTGGTGCAGAAGAATGCATTTCAAAACGAGCTGGCCTACCTCAAATTGCCTTGGGCGCACTTTTTTGTTATAAGCACGTGTCATTCTTTGCTGGTATAATTGGCCAAAATACACTGCAGCTAGCCATTTTTCATCAATCAACATTAGTTGCTCTAATTGGGTCTTGACCCACTCAGTGTCTTCAATCTTCGATTCAACAATGATTCGGAGAGAGGAAATTATGACTTCAGCCGGTATTACAGCTTTTGTTCTATATACTAACAGATAAGGAGTTGCACCAACAGATGTACGAGCAGTCGTGCGATATCCTAAAAGAGAAAAAGGCAACTTTTCATGCCATTGCCTAGACCTTTGGATCATCTTCTTGAGAATCTTCTTGATGTTCTTGTTTGCCGCTTCAATGGCTCCATTGGCTTTTCGTCGGTAAGGGGTAGAATAGAGATGCACAATTTTAAATTGCTCGCATACCTCCTTTATCAAATGACTATTTAGATTGACTACGTTGTTAGTGATAATGGTCTTCGGGATACCAAAGCGACTGATGATGTTGGAATGAACAAAGTCTACCACTGCTTTTTTGGTGACTTCTTTGAAAGTAACTACCTCCACCTACTTGGTTAAGTAATCAATGGCAACCAAAATGAATCTATGCCCATTTGAAGCCTTTGTCTCAGTGGGCCCAATAACATCAATTCCCAAGCAACTAAATGCAAGGAGAGGACATGGGATGCAACTCTGATGGATGCGAGTGAATCAAGTCGCCATGAATCTGGCATTGGTGACACTTGACAACAAAACTGAAGCAATCTCACTCCATAGTAAGCCAATAATACCCTGCCCGCAAAATCTTCTTCTCCAAAACATATCCATTCATGCGAGATCCACATACCCTCGAATGCACTTCACTCATGATCTATTCAGCTTCTATGGAATCTATGCATCTTAATAAGTTCAAATCTGGGTTCCTTTTGTACAAAATTTCCCCATTCAGGAAGAAACTGTCGGCAAGCTGCCTTATAGTTCTTTTATTATCTCTCTTGGCATGCTCTGGGTATTCCCTTGTTTTCAGGAATCGTTTAATGTCATGATACCATGGTTCACCATCTGGTTCTGTCTCAATAGTATTGCAGTAACTATGTTGATTCCGAACTTGGATTTCCAGTGGATCAATATAAGTGTTGCTTGGATAAGGGAGCATCGAAGCTAAGGTAGCCAAGGCACCAGCTAGCTCATTGTGAAACCTAAAAATGTACCTGAACTCGATAGTCTTGAATATTTTGCTTAGGTCTTGCACACATTGTCTGTATGGAATAAGCTTGATGTCTCGAGTCTCTCATTCTCCTTGGGCTTGTCGGATAAGCAAGTCAGAATCTCCCATAATCAATAGTTCATGCACATCCAGATCGAGGGACATTTTTAGACCCATGATACAAGCCTCGTATTCTGTCGTTTATTGGTACAGAAGAACTGAAGTCGGGCCGTCAAAGGGTAATGTTGTCCAATAGGTGAGATGAGGATTGTCCCGATCCTAACTCCTTTGATATTGACAGCCCCATTAAAATACATTTTTCATGCATGGTTGTCGTTCGGAACTACTTCCTCTTTTGAGTTGATCTCTTCTTCTAGGAAGTATGTTCTTAGTGGCTTGTAATCATCATCAACTAGAATTTCTACCAAATGATCTGCCAAAGCCTGTTCTTTCATTGCGGTGCGAGTGACATAGACGATGTCGAATTCTGTGAGCAGAATTTGACATTTTTGTGAGCCTGCCAATGGGCATTGGCTTTTGGAAGATGTACTTCAAAGGATCCATTATGGATATAAGGTAAGTAGTATAGGCCAAAAGATAATGCCTCAGCTTCTGAGAAACCCAAGTCAAGGTACAACTATCCTTTTCTAAAAGTGTATACTTAACCTCATAATTGGTGAATTTCTAGCTCAAATAATAGATTGCATGTTCCTTTTTTCCTGACGCATCATGTTTCCCCAGAACGCATTCAAAGGAATTATCCATCACCGATAGATATAAACCAAAGGCCTACCAGGTTCGGGGGGACCAGTACAGGGGGTTTTGATAGATAGTCTTTTGTCAAAAGTTTTTTGGTAGTCGCCCATCCACTTGATAGCAGCATCCTTTTTCAGCAACTTAAAGATGGCCTCGCACGTGGTTGTGAGCTGAGAAATGAACCTACTAATGTAGTTCAACCTCCCGAGCAAACTCATGACTTTATTTTTATTCTTCGAGGGTAGCAGATCTTGAATGGACTTTATCTTAGATGGATCCAATTAGATGCATCTCCGGCTGACACTAAAATCAAGGATTTTCCCAGACAGAACCGCAAATGCACACTTGGCTAGATTGAGCTTAAGGTCGTACCTTCGCAACCATTTGAAGAAATTTTTCAAATTACGCACATGATCGGCCTGTGTTTTTGACTTTATGATAACATAATCGACATATACTTCAATCTCTTTGTGCATCATGTCATAAATAATGGAGGTCATGGCCCTCATGTAAGTTGCCTCTGCATTCTTCAAACCGATTGGCATGACCCTATAACAATACGTACCCCATGAAATGGTGAAAGCGGTTTTTTCTGCGTCATCCTCATCCATTAGAATCTGGTGGTAACAGACATAGCAATCAATAAAAGATTGTATCTCATGCTTAGTACAATTATCTACAAGTATGTGGATGTTTGGTAGAGGAAATTTATCCTTTTGACTTGCTTTGTTCAGGTCTCTGTAGTCAACACACACTTTGATTTTTCCGTCCTTCTTTGGCACAGGCACAACATTTTCCACCCAAGTGGTGTATCGGACGTCTCTGACCATATTGGCGCTTAGTTGCTTCATTATTTCCTATTTGATTTTATCACTCATGTTCGTTTTAAATTTTCATTGCTTTTGTTGGACTGGTGGAAAATCAGGATACGTGGGAAGCTTATGAACCACTAGATCAGCACTTAAACTCGGCATACCATCATAAGACCAAGCAAATACATCTATGTATTCAAATAAAAGTTGAATCAAGGCATCTCTGGTTTTTTGTTCAGTGTGAATGCCTATATGTGTTTCTCTAACTTCTTCATGACTTCTGATATTAATGGGCTGAGTTTCATTGAGGTTGGGCTCAGGCTTGTTTTCAAATTGTTCCAATTCTCTTTTTATTTCCTCAACAGCCTCATCTTCATCATATTCAACCTCTTGATGCATTATTTCGAATTTAGATAGCTTTTTAAGATCTGGGCGTGAATTCCGCATGCATGTCATGTTATTAAAGCCAACATTAACAAAACTGAAATGAAAAACAAAATGACAGGAATTAGAAAAAAGGAAAAGATACAGAACTTAATATGAAACTGAACTGCATTTCATTGAATTTGAAAGAATAGAAGGGTTAACATCAAAACAAAATAATCATACTAAGATGTTTGTATTACAACCCTGAACGTAACCCAAATACAAAAAGAAGTTGTAAAAGAAAACTACCAAGACTCCTTCCTTGTGGGGAGAGGAGTTGCTTCTCAAATGTTGAGTATGGTGTCTGGGCCAATTAGTTGCATATCGGCACGTCTAGTGCCTTCACCAGCCTGGATCATATTTACTTCAGAAAACATCTTGCTGAGGCCATGGAAAATTTCATCAATGTTTTCCTGCGCCGAGGAATTTTGACCCTCTTGGAGTTGTGGCTTGACAAAAGTGTAGAAAATATGAGGGACGGGTTGCTGCAAGACCCACCCATGCTTTTTGTAGTTCTTGGCTTGTCTTCATATGCTTGTGTTGCCTGAAGACTAAGCCAAAAGTACCGTTGTTACTAAAGGGAGAGATGGGTTCTGAAATTCCTTATAATAATGCCCCCAGGCATTTTCCTGTCTCATAACCCTATCTCAGCATAATTGCAGCCACCATTACAAATGTGGCGAAAAGACGAGGATGTAGAATGGTCTTTCCCTCCTCAATATGGTTCACATCAACCACTTTGAAAGCTTGATATATAATGGACTCGCACCCTTCCTTGGCCTCAATACACGGGATTAACAGATTTTTATAAATGGACGAATCATCTTCTCCGTGAACAATAATTTCTTGCCTGTCATGTTCAAACTTGATCATCTGATGCAAGGTGGATGGCACAGCTCGAGCCGTATAGATCCATGTCCTTCCAAGAAGAAAGTTATAAGAAGTTTCCATGTCCACTACTTGGAAGATAATTACAAAATCAATCGGCCCAATTGTCATGGTGAGGCTGATCTCCCCAATGGTGTCTCTCATTGATACACCAAAAGCCCGAATACGGACATTGCTGGGTCGAATTCTGTTTATATTGATCGTCATGCTTTGCAAGGTAGAGAGAGGGAATACATCTACGCTCGAGCCTCCATCAACCATGAATAGCTTTACGTAGTGCCCCTCACATTTAACAGTTAGGTATAAAGCCCTATTGTGCCCGGCTCCTTCATCAGGGAGTTCATCATCAGTAAAGGTGATTCTATTCACCTCAAAACATCTGTTGACCTATTCTCTAACTGATTCACTGTGGTCTTCTCTAATACATGTGCCTCATTCAAGATCTTGATTAGTACACGTGCATGGTCTTTTTAATGTATGAGCAGAGATAGTGGATAGATTTTAGTAGGAGTCTTTATCAGCTGGTCAATGATTGAGTAATCCTGAACTTTCATCTTTTTCAAAAACTCTCCCGCCTCTTCTTCAGTGACTAGTTTCTTTATTGGCATTTGGCCTTTTCTGATTTGCTTGGCCTTCCTCAACTCTTCTAGAGAGTAACGCCTCCCCGATAGAGTCAAACCTGTAGTTTCCCTCATTGCTTCTATGATTTCCTTGCCTTTGTAGGTCATCACAGTTTTGTTGTAGTTCCAAGGAATGGTTTTTGTGATTATCACAAGGGGTTGCATGGCGGGTTTGATTATGATCGGCTTTTTTATACCCTTCGTACCTACCTGATTTTGCCTTATGATAGGGTGGCCTCCAGGGACATACCACCTTAGGTTTTGAACATTGGAGCAAACTTCCAACCTCGAGACCTTGGGAACAAATAAAGTTACCTTTTCTGAGCTTAGGGAGCCTTTTACAATTAACGGCACATCTCGGCTTAGACTTACTTCCAGTCCTATTCCTTTTCGAATCGTTCCCACTATCATTTCTTCCCGACCAACTGGCTTGTATTCTTAATCTCGGTCAATCATTCACACGAAATGAACATCATTGTGTGCGGCAACGGGTTTTTTGTAACATTAAGAGGTTCTTCGCCATTTGTTACCACAATCAATTTTTCAGCGATGAGTCTTTTTATAGCTCTTTTCAGAGTACAACAGTCATCAGTGCTATGCCCCGGGGCACCTGAATGATATTCACATCTAGTATTTGCTGGAAATCCATGTGAATCCGGATGCATATGGTGGGGAGAGATGGGTCCAATCACACCCATCTGCTTCAGTTTCTGGAATAGACTAGAGTATGATTCAGCCAATGGAGTAATGTTTTCCACCGGCCTCTTCCCTTGACCATAATCCTGCCTGGGATGAGCATTGTAGGGTGCCCGAAAATTTTACTGCTAAGGTCGGGGATCCGTAGAGCTGGTGCCCGTACTTGTTGATTGGGAGGTCGAGCATAGGATTGAGAATTAAACATTGTATATTGTGGTGGGCCCATAGAGTATTGAGGAATTGGCAGGAGATAATAATGTTGAGGGCAGCTGGATTGCCCCTACTGAACTTGCAAATAAGGGTGTGATGCCCCTCTTTGAACTTCCCTGGATCCCAAAGTTTTCATGGACCCTTCATCTCTCTTCTTTCTATTTTCCAAACTTCCCGACACATTTTGGATTGCTTGGGCGGTGGCTTTGAGAACAACTTGACTTATAATTCTGCCAGTCTTGAGGCTATGTTCGACCATCTCCCCTATTTTGATTGCTTTTACAAAAGGTCTACCCATCGCGGACATCATGTTTTGAAAGTAATCAGGCTCTTGAGCCTCCAGAAAAATTGTGATCAACTCGTGGTTATCCATGGGTGGCTTAACTCTAGTCGCTTGCTCCCTCCACTTGATGGCATACTACCTAAAGCTTTCTGTCAGCTTTTTATTCATATTGGACAGGGAATTGCGATCTGGCGCAATATCAATGTTGTATTGAAATTGGTTGACGAAGGCCTGTGCCATGTCATCCCAAATATGCCAGTGAGAGATATCTTGGTCAATGAACCATTCAGAAACTACTCCCACCATACTCTCCCCAAAATAAGCCATCAGCAACTCTTCGTTTCCTTTTGCACCCCTCAGGTGGTTGCAGTACCTTTACAAGTGGGAGATAGGGTCGTCGTGTCCATCATATTTCTCAAATTTCGGGGTCTTGAACCCTGGTGGCAAATAGATGTGAGGGAACATGCATAGATCACTGAATAAAACTCTTTTGTAACCACCTAGTCCTTGTGTGTTCTTTATGTTTTTCTCGAGACTTTTTATTTTTTTGGCCATCTCATCTGGCTCACCCGTCTTTGCGGCCTTTTTCAGATTCCACTGGTGACTCGTGCTGAGCAGTCTGATTATATGGAGTCGAGACCCTGGAAGTCATATTTGGAGCGTAGTATTGGCCATCATAAGCATGAGATGGTGGCTCACTGTCTGGCCTCATCACAGGAGGTAGTGGCGGGATTGTATATGCCAGCACGCCAGACACGATGAGGGGGTGTTCCTGATCGGTGTAACTGGAGGTCGCACATTAGAGGTACCAGGGGCAGTAGGGAAGTTGTAATTTGGCACATACTCTGGTGGTAAAATGTGATCGCTCATTGCATGGAGCAGTGTTTGAGTATCCAGGGGTACAGTGGAAATTCCCTCTGATGGATCCTGAGGCGGAGGCTGACCGGAGACCCAAGCCTCATACACATCAGACAGTTATTGTTTTAATCTTCTTACTTCCTCCGACTCTTGCTCAACTAACTGACCCTGAGGGTCGTCATTCACCAACTCAATTTCGTCATTATTTGCCATTGCTACCTTTCCCTTAGATCTGATGAAGTAATGATGTGTTGCCAGTTTCACCACAAACCAACGACATTAAGCTTACTATATAAGAGATAGCAAACGTGTTAGGGTTAAGCATTTTACAGATATGAATCACACGTAGTATGCCATGCTCCTAATATTATCACTACTTCTAACATGCTTTTTGAAGGCTTTATGTTTCATTCCGGCTTATAAGGTTACTGCTTATTGACACTCTTATATTTTCCTCTCTCTTTTCGCTTTTCTTTTTACTCACCGCATTTTGATCCCTCATTTTAGAATCGTTAAAAAATATTTCGATCGAACCTTTTGGAGGTTGCCTACGTATTATGTCGCCGCATAAATCAGATCACTACGTAGTTCAGGGACATGATCGATTTTTTTTATTTACAAAAACAAAAATCTTTTTGGTTCATTTTCGAATATTTCTAAAATAAAATCTTTTTCACTGATTTTCAACCCTATTTTATTATACAAGACTCAAAAACAAAAATTACATAAAGATAAATATTTAAACAATACTAGACTCGACTCAAACAGACAGTTTAAGCTAAAAAGAAAAACAACAAAACTCAACACACCAAAGGACTCTTACAGACTCGATGACAAAAAATGAACAATCAAAGTGGACTGCCAAGTAAAAGAAGACTTTGACCTTTGCAGGAGAATCCACCGGAATTATTGTAGTCAAAGCGCTTACTCCTGTGGCTGACCACCAACATCACGGTATATCCTCTCTAAGTCTGCAGATATGTGACAGGCGATGTTCAGTGCTACTTCTGCAAACCGCTCAGGCGTCATTCCCTGGCAACTCCTGCATGCTCGGGAAGTATATGTGCCTACCTCGAGGATCTTTCCCTTAATGTGCTCCTAGCCAAATACAACTCTTGATTTTGCAGACCATGGTTCTCGACTAGATCCAGCACATCATGCTCACGTTCCAAGGCCATATCTCTCTGGCGCCGAACTCCTAGTAACTCCCCCTCTAACCGATTGATCATACTTTGGTAGTGATGTTTTTCTATTTCAAACTCCGCGATCTGGCGCTCCTTGCTTGACTCAACTCCTCCTATCTGATCCCTCAGACCTTGGATTAATGGAGCAAAACCTCTGCGTTCATGATCACGAACCACTATAAATTGGGCTTCTCTTTCTTCTTGTTGTTGAGCGGTAGTGATCACTTTTTTATATCTAATTTGAGCTTTGAGTTCTCGCCTCTCTTGTGCCCACTAAGCCTTTTCCCGCTCAAAATTAGCATGTTGTATGTCCATGGTTGTCTCCAGAATGCCTTTATCTTCTTGTGAAATGTCAA
Source organism: Nicotiana otophora (assembly GCA_000715115.1). Taxonomy (NCBI): domain Eukaryota; kingdom Viridiplantae; phylum Streptophyta; class Magnoliopsida; order Solanales; family Solanaceae; genus Nicotiana; species Nicotiana otophora. The sequence continues at coordinate 254,569 of AWOL01S0039767.1, read as the reverse complement.
TATGGGATTGGTACTCTTGTGCCACTTCCCTTTTGGTTTCTCTAACTCTGGCCTCAATCTCATCCTCCCAATCAAATGCATTCTGATCGGGCTTACCTCCCCACATTCACGATCAGCTACCATCTCTTCCAAGTCGGAAAATCGACTACCGAACCAAACCGTTTGTGCATATGACTCCCTTGGAAGTTTCTTTCCCTTGAATTCTCACACCAACGGACGCATGTCCTCAATCTGGGGCCTCTTTTGCTCTCTCATTAGCTGGCGCATGACACGTAGGGGTGCGTAAGGTTGGAAACCTTTGAAACCCATAAGTATAAAGAACGGGTGATACATTAACATAAGCATGACCCTAGCAGAAGGGAACAAATAATAGTTCCAAGTGATTCTATCAGCAGTTAGTGAACCAAGTAGTTTCTGCCATGCCCTTACCACCTCTAGAAGATTACAACTCGCGGTCCTGTTTGGGTGACATCCAATGTAATCCAGCCAATTATCACTTAAATTTACTATATTGGATGATGATAAGTGTGCTCTATGAACCACATCTGCAACAGAATGTTGCATCCCTCGAAGTAATCTTCACCCTCTTGGCAGCGGGTCAAAGCTCGAAAAATATCTCCCACAATCATGGGAAGAATAGTATGATCCTCGCTACTTTGCAGGAATGAGACAACCCCAACCAATCAAATTCTGATGCGCCCACCACGCTTTGGAAAGACTATGATTCCCAAAAATGATATCATAAAAGCGAAGATTATCAATTCCCTCCATGCATTGTAACTCAATTGTTTGATGAACTATCTGCCCCAGAAGTTTTCAAACCCTTTATCGTTCCCAAATCTATCATAGAAATATTCCAGCGGAACCCAACCTTCGTTCAAACAACCTATTGGAATTCGACGGAGACATAACTTCTTCAAAAAGTTCTTCACACCAACTTTTCTTGGAGCCGCAGGCTTTTTCCCACGAAGGTCTCTCCCCAATCTGGTAAACCCACCTAATTCTTCCTATGTAGACATCATTTCATAATCTCTAAACCTGAAGACATTGTTCACAGGGTCCTAAAAACCCACTAGGGCCTCGATTAAATCTCTTGTTAGGCTTAACTCCCATGATGTTTGTGAGTAACTTGAGGTGCTTAAATACTTGATTATGTTCCCATGTAGCAAAACTATCCTACCAATTACAGAGACTACTCGAGGTCTTATCTCTGATCAAGAACATAGGAGGTGTCTCGTCCCTTACCCTTTTCTGACTGCTTCTTTGTGGAGAATTCATTTTGAACTTAAGAATAAGATAAAAAGGGTCCACGACTTACCTAAACTATATGCAAATTCTAATTTTTTTAAATGCCAATTTAGGACTCAATCAAGTTTTCATTATTATTTTTTTGAAATTACCGGAAACAAAAGGTGAAATGATAAAAGTAAAAATAATGGGTATTATTACGAAAACGGCCCTTTGATACTTCCACGGAAGGCTTAAAGAATGTCTCGGAAAAAACGGTCAAACATAGGGACAAAATAATTAAAAGTAGACAAAATGGCGATTTTTATGAAAACGGCCTTTCGGTACTCCTGAGAGAGGTTCAAAGGCTGTCTTGGCAAATATGACTAGACAAAACTAGATAAAATGACCATTTTTATGAAAATAGCCCTTTAGTACTTCTGTGTAAGGTTTAAGGCTGTCTCGATAAAACGACCAGACAAAACTAGATAAGATGGCTATTTTTGCTAAAACAGTTTTTCGATACTTTCGTAGAAGATTTAAAGCTGTCTCGACAATAATGGCCGGACATAAGGGCAAAATGATAAAAGGTGAACAAAGATGGACAAAGTAGCGATTTTACAAAAACGGCCATTCAGCACTTCCGAGGAAGATTTTAAGGTTGTCTCGGCAAAACGATCGTACAAAGCTAGATAATATGGATATTTTTGCGAAAATAGCTTTTCGGTACTTCCGCAGAAGGTTTAAAGCTATCTCGGCAAAAATGGTCGCACATAAAGGCAAAATGATAAAAGGTGAACAAAGATGGACAAAGTAATTATTTTACAAAAATGGTCATTTGGCACTTCTAAGGAAGATTTTAAGGTAGTCTCGACAAAACGGCTTGATACAAAGGCAACACGGTAAAATGAACACAAAAACAAACGAAATGGTCATTTTTACAAAAACAGCCTTTCGGCACTTCCATGGAAGGTTTTAGGCTATCTCGGCAAAAATGGCTGGACATAATGGAAAATAATAAAAAGCGAAAAAGAATGGTAAAAGTAGCTATGTTTACAAAAACTGCCCTTTAGTACTTCCGAGGAAGATTTTAAAGTTGTCCTGACAAAAACGGCCGGATACGAGGGCAAAACAGTAAAAGGTGACCAAAAATAGTAATTTTTTTATTTTTATTTTTTTGAAAATTTTATGCACATGCGTAATTTTTAGGCTTTTTCTTTTTGAAAAATGTGGGTAGAACTCGATGGAGGTTGCATACGTATCTCATCGGGTAGTGAGAATCAGACCAGCGTAGTTCGATTAAAACTGATTGTGTTCTCTTATTGATATTTTATAAAAACTAATCCTTAAAACCATAGCACTAGACCACATCGTCCCCCCCCCCCCCCCCCCCCCCCCTTTTGGTTAATAACGGACATTTATACAAAAATCGGGAGAATTTCTCTCTTGTTCATTCAATTGATTATCCTAAAGTCGGTCAACATGCAAACCTCCCAAATAATGTAACAGGTAGCACATAACATGAACATAATGGTCTCAACAAGGTACATGTCCTAAAACAGAACATTGCCCATGTGCCAAGCGCTGCTAAGTCAAATGCACATGATGCAAATAAAGCGAACCTACTAGGGATATCCGGCATGAGGTTTGTTCTTCTAGGTTTAAATCCTAGTGGAGAAGGTATCTAGACTGGCTTACTCGAGTGGACAACTCGAGCAAAGAAGGGTCAGTGTACCGGTAGCATTGCTTTCCTGTTTAGTTGGTGGTGCTCCCCGCCTAAAATATGTGTGACTAAAATCCTTCACCATGCGGCAAGCAGCTCGGCTATCTCACAGAAAGCGGACTATGTCAAGCAAATGCCCAATTTTAATTTCAAGAAGACTCAAAGGGGGTGCGTGAGAAGACAATTTATATGTACAGTTCAACAATATCAAAGGGGTAAAAAGCGAAAAAGTAGCACATTAGGCCCAAATCACAGTATATAAAAATTTAATAAAGCCAAATAAAGTCAATGTACAAGCTAAAATTCTGGTTTTTCCCAGCAGAGTCGCCAAAGCTGTCACACCCCCTTTTTACCCCCAAAAAAGATATATTTGGATTGTTGTGTGTTAAAGAGTTTTTTCAATTAAAGTGACAAACTTGAATATGGATTATTTTATTTACAGAGTTGCCACTTGAAATTCAATTTTTGGGTGTTCCAAGTCACCTTTTATTTGAATCCCTAGTCAAAGAAAGGTTTGACTCTATTATTATTGGTCTGCGAAAATAGAGTTTGGGTAAGGATGTAACGACCCGGCCGGTCGTTTTGAGATTTGTAGCCCCATTCCCTCATTTACTGATCATTTTATACTTCATAGCTGTTATATGACTTGCCGGGGTAGTCGGTTTGGGTCCGGAGGGATTTCGGAATGAAATGAGACACTTAGTCTCAAGGTTGAAGCTTGAGCTAAAATGGTTGACCAGATGTTGACTTATATGTAAACGACTTCGGAATAGAGTTTTAATGGTCATGTTAGCTCCGTTGGGTAATTTTGGACTTAGGAGCGTGTCCGGATTGTGATTTGGAGATCCGTAGTGGAATTAGGCTTGAAATGGCGAAAATTAGATTTTAGAAAGTTTGACCGAAAGTGGATTTTGTGGATACCGGGCTCGGATTGGAGTTCTGAGGGTTGGCGTAGGTCCGTGGTGTCATTTGTGACTTGTGTGCAAAATTTAGGTTCAATCAGTCGTGATTTGCTGGGTTTCGGAGTCGTTTGTAGAAGTTGGAATTTTCTTAGTTTCAATAGGCTTGAATTGGGTGCGATTCGTGTTTTTGATGTGATTGGAGGACTCGACTAAGTTCGTATCGTGTTTTAGGACTTGTTGGTATATTTGGTTGAGGTCCTAGGGGCCTCGGATTGATTTCGGATGGTTTTCGGATCAAAGTTTGAGTTTGAAATACTGCTGAAGCTCGGACTCTGCTGGTGTAACCGCACCTGCGGCGCTTTGATCGCAGGTGCGGGCTGTATCGCGCAGATGCGACTTTTGGAGGAGAGTGTGTAGTGGTCGCAGTTACGAGGGAATTACCGCACCTGCGTGACCGCAGATGCGGCAACGGGATCGCAAAAGCGGAAATGGAAAAGAGAGCTGGGTCCGCAGAAACGGCTTGGTGGCTCGCAAAAGTGAGTCTGCAGGAGTGGAGTCAGGGGCCGCAGGAGCAGAAGAAGCCGCAGAAGTGGGAGTGTGGTCGCTTCTACGACACCGCAGAAGCGGGTAAGTGGCTGCAGAAGCGAGAATGCCAGACAGATTGCTTAAAAACGAGGGTTCGTTATTGTGCTTTATCCTAAACATTTCAAGCTAAGGTTTGGGCGATTCTTGAGAGGATGTTCGAGGGTGCTCATTTTTTTATCAATATTCTTGTTTCCCCATTGAATTTCACACCTAGTTTGTGTGTATTTAAGGTGAAATTTGGGAGTTTGAGACTAGGGATTTGGAGAGTTTGATTGGGGGTTTTGGGTGACAACTTGGTGTCGGATTGTGATAAATTTGGTATGGTTGGACTCGTGGTTGAATGGGCTTTCGGGTTTTGTGACTTTTAACGGATTTCGAGGGGTGGGCCTGGCGGCTGGCTTTTGAGTCAATATTTAACTTTTGATTAATAACTTAGTATTTTTCTTCTGGAATTGATTTCTTTAGCCCGTGTTGATTATATCAAATTGTTTGTAGCTAGATTCGAGGCATTCGGAGGCCGTTTCGCGAGGCAAGGGTGTGTTGAAGTAGAGATTTGCTCGGATTGAGGTAAGTAACAGTTCTAAATTTGGTTATGAGGGTATGAAACCCCGTATTATATGTCATGTGTTTGGTTTTGAGGTGACGCACATGCTAGGTGACGGGCGTGTGGGCGTGCACCGTAGGAATTGTGACTTGGTCAATTCCATGGAACTATGTAGTTGAATAATCTGTTGTTATCCATACATTCTCCTAGAGCAATTGAACTGCAAATCATGTTAGAATTCATGTTTAAATCATGTGTTGACACTGTAGGGACCCACAGAGGTAGTGTACATGTTGAATTATCTGCTAAATTATTGTTTTGTACTCAGTTACAGCTTTACTTGCATATTACATCTCAGTCTCAATTGTTCATTATTTATGCATTATATCATTGTTGTTTGGGATGATTATCATGATTTCTGAGAGCCCGAGAGACTAGAGAGGTTGATGATTAAGTGAGGCCGAGGTCCTGATTGTGAGGATATTTATATGATCGGGCTGCACGCCGCAGCATGTTTTATTGATTTATGCCATAATTGGCTTGTTATAGCGTTAGGCTGAAGGAGCCCCTCCGGAGTCTGTACACACTCCCAGTGAGCGCAGGAACCTACTGAGTGCGAGTGTCGAGTGCTGAGTGATTGAGAGGAATGAGCGACTGTGAGGAATTAGTGATGGTGAGGTTGGAGTGAATGGGAGGACTAAGTGACTATTACTCTGAAAGGATGCATTTGACTTTCATTTCTGTTGCACTTCAGCTGTCATATATCACCGTCTTGTAATTTCTGAGAGATATTATATTTTATTTCACCTGAATTTGACATGGATTAACGGTTGTGGCCTAAATTGTCGAACTTGAAAGCATGCCTACCTTCCTATGTGAAAAACTACTGTACTTGAACTATAACTGTGAAGCTCGTCACTACTTTCAGTCCTTTATTTAGTCTTGTTACTACTGAGTTGGTTGTACTCACGCTACACCGTGCACTTCGTGTGCAGATTTGTGATGTTTAAATGCTCATATACTCAGTGACACCCCGATGTTGGGAATTTCTATATAGGTTTTGATTTCTATCCATTTTGAGAGTTTTGATGATATAAACCTGTGTTATTCTCATTTTTCATTTAAAAATGTGGAATAATGTTGAAGTGTCGGCTTGCCTAGTACCACGTTAGGCACCATCACGACAGGCTAAGTTTTGGGTCGTGACAAAGAAATTATGTTGACCGGGGAGAAGGTGTATGGCATTCTCCGAGTCCCGTGGTTCTAGCACGCTCGCTTTTATTGACTAAAAATGGTTTGAATTAATTTTGGACAAACTGTGTTTTAATGGATTCCATATTTTACCTATCCCCTTTTATTTAAAATTATTAAAGAATGATTTGGATAATATTAAATTGTCTTAACCGCACCACGTAAACGAATGTACGACCGAGACGAATTGTATTAATTTTGTCATAACCGTGCTTCGCAAGCGAATCCACAGTCATGACAAATGGTTATTAGCACGTTATTACTTTTGGAAAAACTACAACATTTGAGAAAATTAATTTTGGAATTTATTTTTAAAAAAAGTCAACTATTGCATTACGCAAGCGAATTCGCGATTATAACAATGTATTAATTAAATTAAAAATTAATTAAAAATAATTAAGCTATTAAGAAGAAGAAAAAATATTAAAAGAGGCATCCACTTTTATTGGATATATTAAAAGAAACTTGGTTATTAATCATTTGGGCTGTCTTATGGTTATCTTAGAAAATGGGCCATCTATTTATTTTATTTTTATAAAGAAGAAAGGAATGGGCCATCTAGCTTAATTGGCATTGAGCCTGCAGAAATTGAGCTTCTTGGCCCACATAGGTATTAAAACATATCGGGCCAGCTAGCACGCTTCAATGCTTCAGACCTGGACTTAATTTATTGGGCCCCGTTACTTTATCTATTACATGATACATCATGGCTCATTAGTTCCAAAAGCCTACTACTAATAAATAAATACTATAATCCAGTTAGCCTGAAAGTAACCCAGCGACCGAATAATAGTGATAAAACTCTTAGCTTATTAGCAATATAAATACAACGAGTCAGGAGACGAAATGGGCTCATGACAAAAATTAACCACTATACCAAACTAAACCCCTGAATCTACTTAACTTTTAGCTTAATACAAAAACTTTTCTTACATCAAAATTAATCCTTTCACCACTTATCAAAAGAGCCACAAGGCACTAAAACTTTCATCTAAACTATTATCCAACTCAAAGTACATAACAAACAATGAAAATAGATAAACAAACAGAGACAACACAAATTAAAGAACATAATATGATAGAAGAACAAATAGGTGATAGAACATTCGCTAAGCTTAAAAAAATGAAGTAAACAAAAGAAATTGGCCTTTTAACAACTAAATAACACACTAACAGAGTATTGTTTTGTAAACAAAAGTGAAAGTTATAGATAAATACTACAAATTTACATGCTTTAACATTGATGTAACAATTATCTTGGAACAAAATCAGATATTATATTTTTCACCAATCAAACGGGTTCAGATCTTTTTCATTGTCATCAAGAATCTGTAATACAAAGGTTTAAGAGCTACCTAATTTGTAACAAAATGAGATTCAGCAGTGAAAGAACAGAAAATCAACAATAAAGATAGCGGAAACAACGACAAAACAACAATGAATTATTGTTAAAACAGCCCAAAAATCTCACTAAAACTATTGATTCTTCAAGAGAAGGAACTCAGAATCAAACTTTAAGACTCTTATATGTTTCTGAAAGATTTTGCACTCTAAGACTCAACCAAAAACTCACGATTTTCAGCTTACTCTTTATCTGCTCAGCTGCTGATTTTTCCCAAGTTTTTGTGTGTTCAACCAACTCTAAAGATGTATGTAAGTGTGATAGAGTATGTCTATCAAGTGTGGGAAGAGCAGCCCCTTAAGTAGGCAAATAAAGATACTTTTTGGACAGATTTTGGTCCACCAAAAGTCTGTCCAAAAGACTAACTTTGAGAGCCAAAACACGGCCCAAAGGCTGTCCAAAAAGGTGAAAAGACAGCCTGAAAACCTGATGTAGCAGGAGCAAGGAGGAAAAGAGTCATTTAAGCCACCCTACTAGTTCTAGTAAAAAGGTAGGCTACAAGTACCCTATTTCATGATTGATTTAACTAAACTTCAGCTTTTATCAGCATCAATACTATCCTATTTCTAACAAACCAAAAAGAATAAGCAAGTAACTAGAACTCAACTAAATACCAAAAACAATGTAACTGGACCTTAAACTAAAATATTAATCAATCAAGAGAAATCAAATCCTAATAACTAAAAATTAAACTAAACAGATGTAATATCCAAACCAATTATTTAAAAGTAAGCAGTTTAATATATCACATACAAACTAATTGTTTCATTAAAATAACTATGACTAAACCAAACATTTAACTAAACGGAAACTAATGACACTTAATTAAACAGAACCTAATCATATTAATGAGCTAACTCAATGCGATCATAGAAGGGATTCATGGCTAAATCAAATGGATAATTAAGCGATTACACAAAATAAACACGATCCAACAAATCGACAACGATCAGAACGAGCAATGGATTAACATCGATAAGAAACACAAAATCAAACCAAAACCTAATCACATAAGCAAAACCCAGAAAAAGTAAAATAGGAAAAGAAAATTGATGTTTTACCATACGAAGGGATTCGATGCCAAATCGAGCGCCGAGACGGATGTCGGGGACCTCGGGTAGCTACTCTCCGATCGTAGAATGCTTATTTCATTTTGGTAGGCACTAAGCTCAATGAACTCGATGTCATACTAAAAGACAATCAGTGTTCTTGGGTCAAAATTAGGCTAAAACGGAAGAGGAGTGGTGCAGCAGTGGTGGCGGGTCCGCAGGGAGGGTGGTTGTCGGCAGTGGTGCGGATTTTGGGAGGGGTTTGAAGGAAACAGGGCTTGGATTCGTGGAGAGAAGGTTGAGAAGAAGAAATGGTAAAAGTTTGGGGTAGTTTGGACGACAACTGACGGCGGCAGTGGTGGCGGCGCGACTAGGATTTGATTTTGTCAATATTTGGTAGAGATTTGGGGGATTTGGGTTGTGGGTCTAGAAAGGGGGTGAGGAGAGGAAGGAGTGGTAAAATTTTGGGGTGGTTTGGACGATAGCTGCCGCCGGTGGGCGATTTAAGGCGGCAGAGCAGGGCGGCAAACGACGACGTCTTAAGGGAGAGGGGAGAGTGAAAAGTGAGGAAGAAGAGAGGAAATAAGGGTAAATTGGGGAATTTTTCAGAGATTGCAAGCATTAAATACCTAGGGAAGGGATTGATATGGGACATTGGATCATGAGAGCATGGATGGGTGAGATTTAATCTTGGTAAACTAACAAAACCTACGTCGTTTTGAGGCGTCCATTTGGGGCCTTGAGCTGGGCGGATCTGGTGCTTTGGGCCGCTAATTTTGGTCCATTTTTGGGCCAATTTTGGACTTAAAATGATAAGACCAAATCTCCATATCCCTCATATCAAACTAGTAACTATAATCAAATTCTAAAACATACAAATACACACACAATAAAATTAAAATCATAATCTAAGAGAGAGAAAAAAAGATCAAAAATTAGGCATTTACAGGTTCTAATCATAACTTAGAGAAAAATATTGGTACATGTATTGTTTTGGTGAGTAAAATAATTATTTTCTTGAAAATAGTCATTCCAAAATAGTTTCAGTATTATAGTTTAATATATTTTAATGTAGTTTTAAGAATGTACTTGTTTTAAACTAAACAATGAGTATTTATACTCAACCAGGTATCAAAAACATTTGTAGTAAAACCTTTCACAGCATAAGTACCTTTAGAATATGGACGTCTAATGAAAAATGTTGTAATAGGACTTATAACTTTGCTATTATCTGCTTCTTGTTCTTGCAGACAAGATTCAATATATATTTGAGAAATATGAAATAACACATATTTATCTACACGTACAATTTTGTGTCTCATCATTCTACACTTTTGGTTGCTTGCATTCTTTAAATTACAATAATATAGATAATATACCTCTTACAAATTGGAGTAATATACTTTTACTATATTTGAATAACTTCAGGAAAGTAGAGGGCCAAAACAACACTCAAGTCCATCATTTTGATAAATGTATTAATTCCTTTAATGCTTTCCTCTTTATCTAAGTTCTATTTTAATTTATTTTCACATCTTATAAGTGTTTCTTGGTTGAACTTATGTTGTTTTTATCTAAGTCCAATTTAGTAGCTACACAGGGGAGAGAAAGGAGAACTTTTTGATAAGGCTAATGTAAAGAAAGGACCATGGTTACCCGAGTAAGACATCAAGCTCTAATATTTTATTGAAAAATAAAAAATTAAATCTTTTCCCTTAACTTTATCTTACTTGATTACCGTATTTTCATTAACTAGACAAAAAATGACTAATGGAACTCAATCTTTCATATCACTTATGAAATTTGAACTATAATGCTTACTAATGTATATACTTAAATATTATTTATAGGTGTATATGATAATGTTGGAGACTTTGTGCATGACATGTTTCATAAAAATAGAAAAAGCGATACTTGAATATTCTAAAAAAGAGTAATCAACCTTGAGAAAAAAACTATTCCAAAGCACAATCGATGTTGTTACGGCTGAAATCATGAATGTCCCCAAAAATCGGGTAGCAGGAAGAAATGCATCTTTATACATGTATTTTAAGTATGCATGTCAAATGTTATGCATCTCAGTAATTAACTCACGTACTCCACTCTCAGAGTACTCAATCACTCAGTACTATACGAGGCAGGTCCAGCCCAGGGAAGATCCATCCCTCAATATAAATAGCAACTAACAGTCAGTCACTCAGTACGATTTAGGGCAAATCCAGCCCAGGGAAGATCCATCCCAAATATAAATGTTTAGGGAAAATCCAACCCAATGCAAATGAACCAAAATACAAATAAATCAGGGCAGTTCTAGCACCAATACAAATGAACCACGGCAGGTCCAGCCCAATGCAAATGATTGCTAGCAATTGCACCCAAGGTGGGTGTGCAGACTCCGGAGGGGCCGATCCAGCCCAAGCGCTATAATAAACCAAACTCTGGCATGAATCAATAAAGCTTGTTGCGACTGCAGCCCGATCCCATAAATATCACTCATAACAGGCCCTCAGCCTCACTTAGTCATCAATTTCTCCAGTCTCTCGGGCTGACAATACTCATGCTAAGCAGCACAAATCAATGATATGAGATGTGACAATATACAATAACAGACACTGAGATACGATATGTAATGATAAATATGACTTAGTACATAACTGCAATTAAGCAAATAACCTATCGGTAAAGAACGACCATCGTGGATCCCAATAGTACCAGCATATAGCCTAAATATTATTTCTAGCATGAATTACAACTCAAGTGCTCCAACACAAAGAATACTGTAAAAATATTCAAATAAGATAGCTACACAGTTCCAAGGAATCGACTAAATCACAATTCACGCAGTACACGCCCACACGCCCGCCACCTAACATGCGTGTCACCTCAACATCAATCACATAATTCGGGATTTCATACCCTCAGAACCAAGTTTAGAAGTGTTACTTACCTCGAACAGCCAAATCCAATACCGAGCAAGCCAAGCGATGCTCCAAAAATGCCATCTTGCGCGTACCGACCTCCGAAAGCAACTTAAATACATCAATTAACGCCAAAGGAAACAAACCCAATTGATAAAGATCGAATCTTTAATCAAAAGCTCAAAATCAACCCAAAAGTCCAACCCTGGCCCGCACCTCGGAACCCGATGAAACTTATAAAATCTGATAACTCATTAAATTACGAGTCCAACCATACTAGTTTCACCTAATTCTGACTCCGAAACGATGTTCAAAACTCAAATACTCACTCTATGAAACTTTAGGATAAAATCCCCAAATTTCTCTTTAAAATTCATAATCCAATTACTAAAAATAAAGATAGAATCACGAAATATAATCAAAACTCAGTGTAGAATACTTACCCCAATCCTTGTGATGAAATTTGCCATCAAAATCGCCCCATTCCGAAGTCTATAGCACAATATGTGATAAAAATAACCAACCCTCGAATTTAAAGCACTCTGCCCAGATTAATCGCATTTGCGATCAACTCTTCGCACTTGTGACCCCCGCTTCTCCGGTAAATATTTCGCTTTTGCGAAGAATCCCTGAACCAGCAGCCATCGCTTCTGCGATCTTCTACCCGCTTCTGCGATCGCGCTTCTGTGCACACTGAACCGCATCTGCGGTCGCGCAGATGCCCCCATGAACCCGCACCTGCGACCCTCACGCCTAGCTGTTCCTTTTCGCTTCTGCGACCAATTATCCGCAGATGCGGCCACACCAGAACCTGCAGCCTTAGCCAAATGCAACATGCGACGGAATGGTCTGAACCTCGTCCGAAACTCATCTGAGCCCCTTGAGACCCCATCCAAATATACCAATAAGACCCATAACATAACATTGACCTACTCGAGGCCTCAAATCACAAATAACAACATCGAAATGACGAATCGCACCTCAAATCAAACTAAAATGAACTTTCTACTTTCAACTTCGAAAACTCGCGCCGAAACATATTAAATCAACTCGAAATAAACTCAAATTTTACACACCCAAATGACATAACGAAGCTATTCCAATTCTCGGAACCACAATCTGAATCAGATTTCATCAAAGTCAACTCCCAGTGAAATTTATGAACTTTTCAAACCTTCAAATTTTCAACTTTCGCCAATTAGCGCTGAATCCTTCTAGAAATATCCAAATGCAAATCCGGGCATACGCCCAAGTACAAAATAACCATCCGGACCTAACGGAGCCCTCAAAACTTCGTTCCGGTGTCAAATTCACAAAAATCAAACTTGGTCAACTCTTCCAACTTAAAGCTTAAATCATGAAATTCATTCTTTCATATCGACTCTGTTTAACCTGAAAACCCAAAACCGACAATTCACACAATACATCATACGGAGCTACTCATGCTCTCAAACTATCGAGCGAAGTGTAAATATTCAAAACGACCGATCGGGTCGTTACAATATACCAAAATTTAATTGATAGTCTGTTGGCTAGAAGAATGGAGATAGAGTTTGTCGAAGGGTATTCTTTTTGACTTTATTTATAAAAGATGTTAAGGTAATGCTAGCTTTTGGTATATTCAAATTGCAGTTTATTATTGAATTCAATGTTTTTCGAATATGTATGGATTTACGGTTTTTAGTATATATAGTTTATAAAAATTATGTAAAACACACGTGCGTTACGAACACTATACAATAAGATTTCCAATTATTTCTAGTAAAATGTCTACAAAAATATCGGTAACATCTTTTCAAGACTACTTCACCCTAGATCTTGTCAAATTCAAATTTAAGTAAATGTAATATAAAACAAAAGGTGATTAAATTCATTAACAACAAATTCCAATTCCGGAATTAACTTAGGTCGAATTGCAATCTTACAGACTAATAGTCCTTCATACTAACCCGAAGGAAAGAGAGAAAAGTGAAGGTTTTACACAGTGAAACTTGAAAAGAAATTACAGAAAGTAAAATCAACTTTGCATTGCATAAAAAAAGCCTATGATCGGTAGATTCTTGGTACAACAAATTATATCCCTCAGAATATGTTTTTGTTCCTGTTCTTTTCCTAATCAATCAAGTCAGCTCAACTGTACCTTAAAACCCTTCCTAATTCCCATGTAAAACCCATCCCCCTACCAAGATAACCATTTCAAAAAGAAAACACGCATATCCAATTAACTTCTTTTCTGCTACATCAAGTAATAGCTCCATACTACTATTGTGCACCAAAGTCCCACAAATGGATAGTGGCATCACTGGAACAAGCTGCTAAATATCTTTCATCTGCAATTATAGCATTTATATCACCAATTCTCTCCCTAATACTGTACAGATATGCTCCATGTTGTATCTCCCACACCCTAATCACATTTCCTATCCACTTCATTGCATACCCTCCATTCATGCACCCAACAATTCCCCTTTGGTTTGCTCCTCTAACATTAAACCGGCATATTTCCTCCAAATTGTCCGCCCTACGCACGCTGGCCACGCCCCGGTTGTCCACGGCCACCAGCGTCTCGTTTCGGGCATCAAACGATGCCACGATGAGCCCTCTTCGGAATGGTTGTGCTCTTATTATTATGCCTTGGTTTTGCAAGTCAATTACCATGATCTGCAGGCCGGTGCATGCCACGGCCGTCTCTCGGGTTGTCACCCTGATTCGGCCCACGAGCTCGGTCACCTCGGTCAGTAGGTGCCAACCCATTAACGCTTCTGGATCTGTCAATTCACCACCAACAAAGAGCAGTTCTTCTGTTTCCTTATTCCATATGTGAAATGCCCGTCCTGGAACACCTGAAACAAATGCAAAACGAAGCTACGAATCTGTTGCAACTAAAATTTGTGCACTAGTGCCACCGAAATGAATTGCCTACTTAGTGGGCGTTTGGACATAAGAATTGTAAAATTTCCTTACTTGCACACTTAATTTCTAGTCAGTTGACCTTTAAAAAATTTTAAAACGCGCTTAATTTTGCGCAGTGCCATCGTCACATTCTGTCATCACTTGGTCAAGAATTTTGACCTTCCCTCTAAAGTCTACTAGAAGTGTTGGCCTAAACTTTTTTCATGTATCAAAAAGAGGACAGCACACAAATCAAGAAGTTACGTCCTTATCCTTTTTATAACTACGTCAAGAAACAACACTCCTTCCCCAGTTATATTCTAAAAATAAAATAAAAAATTAGACCCTCCCTTTTAATTTGCTACTATCCACACTTAAAATTTACGTGACCAAAAAAATAGATAAGTTACGAAAAGAAGAATTACCTGCATATAAGCCAACCCACCACTGGTCACAGCCAGTGAAATCAACCAAAGCACCATCATTAACTACGTCCCCTAAATGAGCACGTCTAGGTGGTGCAGCATCACCTATGACCACCACATGAATATCACCATCAAGAGAAGCAAACACAAGTTGAACATCAGACAAAATAATCCCAGAAACAGCTCTAGAGAATCGGCCTAGGCGATCACGATGATGAGGGTGGAAGGTCGACAAATGTAGCCTCGTAGGTAGATAAAATAATTGAACCGAGCCGTCCGAGAACCCCGCGGCTAGATGGTGGTCAGACAAGGCTAAACGTCGACAAAATAGGCTGTCGGCGTTGTTATTGTTGTCGTCGTTGTCGTTGTTTTCTGGCACGAAATGGAGGGTATTATATGTGTATCTGTGGTGAAGGAAATTATTGGCTGTTTGGTGCCAATATATGTACTCCTCCCGCCATGTTGGGCGGAGAAGGTTGTGGCGGTTCCATATCCGGCGGGTCAGGTTTTGCCATAGTAGATCAGAGTGTGACACTGCTTGCCATGTTGAACAAACCTGAATTTAGTGGCCATTATAAAATTTATTAGCAATTTCATATTCATACCATATGAAAAAGAAGAAAATAAGAAAAAAGCAAAATTAAAAAAAAATATTTGAAATCTTGATTGTGAGTACTGAATTGTAAAGGCTCCATATAATTATACATTATGTAATTATTTCTGTCATTAAACAGTACAAAGTTTAAGCACATGCCATCATAAAGCCAAGACATGCCTAATACGAAAAAATCAAATTAATGGATCTCTAATTAGTGAGCTCATGCGTAGTCAGCTGTCCTAAGAGGATTCCAAAATCCAAGAGTTCTAGAGTAGAGTCAAATAGAAATACATACTCACTCAAAGACACACATGTAAAATCACAATATTTAGGGCACTTTAACGCTTTGTCATTATAGGCATGCCTAACATGCTAGCTCACTCGATTTTCAATTAGAAAGCAAATTAGTAGGAAAAAAAGAAAGTTAGAAAAACCTAATGAAAGAAGAAAAGTGGGAGGATGGTGATGCATTGGGGAAGTCAGAAAGGGAGTCAGCAAGTAGGGGTAGTAGTAGGCAGAGTAGAGGTAAACATGGTAGTCAGTCTTAGGGTACTACAACATCTCGTCATATGTCTCTCTACTACTGAAGAAGAAATATACTGACAATTTTCCTCCTTTTAATGACACTATCCAGGCTTACAAAACACAAGGTACTGTTAACACACACTAGTATGACCCTTAAATGCCAATTTAATTACCTATCTCTCTCCTTCAAATTCTTGAACAATAGTAAAGGAGAAAAAGAAGCAGTTTCAACTATTACCTCTCGTTTCATTTTTATATGACATTCATTTATCTAGTTGAACAAAAAGATAAACCTGTATATTTTAACATGTCATAATATTTTATGATTAAAGAATCCTTACACACATAAAGCTACAACATTTTTTATATTTTAAATAATTCACTGCTTGTCTATCTTAAACATTTATGAATCACACAAAGAATTGAGCTTTTATTAACTTGGAACGTGTGATTCCCCAGCCCAAAGTCTTTTTGGAGCAATAAACAAGGAAGAATACAGAAGGGACAAAGACAGTCTTGAGGGGTCAAAACTGACAGAAGAAAAAGAGATTGACTTGTAAAAGAAAATCCACACATATATATACAAAAAATTAAACAGGACAGTAACTAGTTTCTTGTGCACTTTTGTGGTCCACAACATAGCCGAATACCATAAGCACGAGCATATCAACCTCATCAAAAATCTTTTACAACATATAAACATCGGATTGATGTTATAACTATTGCTTTTCGATATAGAGACGAGACCCCCTTATCCTTTCTTTCTTTCATTTCCAAGAAAGGTGGCCTTATGGCCTTTCTCGTTAGAAGCGTCGAATCTTTATACTCTTTTTGCATTTGCAACAACTTATTTTTGTTTCTTTAACCATGGGTTCTTACTTCTCAAAAATATGGTCCTCTATACATCTTAAATTAAATCAACAAGAAGTTAAAGACTAGGCCTTCACTAATTTTAATTTTAATCTTAACCTATATTGTGTAGTTATTGGTACCTATTAATGAGAACCTTTAAGTTCGTCTACATCTAAAAATTTACAAAAGTGACAATAAATAGAGAAATGGAGCGGCTTCCAATATTTGAATTCAACAGTTTCATTTTAGGATGCCAAAAATAGGGTATAATTCGGGATGACAAAAGAGTCCGTATAACAAAAAGATTTGGAGCATATGAGCTTAAACCTGGCATAGTACTACATATTCAAAAACAGTGCGATTTATTTACTGTTCTTTAGTTGCAATCTTGGTCCCACTTTTAATTTTGTGGGAACAAGAAACCATAAAATAAAAAACCGAAAGGATTATGAGGAAAGATCAATGTTTTTATCCCAATGAAAATGAGCAATAATTTCGGAATTTTTCTTCTTCCTGTCTCCACATTTGGTTACCAGGATCATACTATACAGGAATGTTGGAAAATTAAAGAACAAAAGTAAAACTCTTAAGAGAGAGAGAGAGAAAGAGAGTATCCACAAGCAAAACCAAATAGTGAAAATGGTATGAGTAGTTGCCCACATCTCTAACTAAATATACACGTTCTGTTGGCAGTGTTGAAAAGGATCGTGCAATGAAAGGGAAAGGAAGTTGAAGAAACCAAAAGAACCCTTTTCCCTTATGACTATATATATGCTAAAAAGAGGGTCATCTAAATATGGATAATCTAAAGGTGAAAATGATGGCTGCCTTACTGTATATTCCCGTCAACAAGCACAAAATGAGAAATGAAAATTGAAGAAGGGAAAAACAAAATTCAACATATATAAAGTTCATAAAAATAAGTCTGATCCACAAGTACAACCTTCCTCAGACTTAATAGTTTTGATGCTCAAATTCTTCATCTTGCAGGTCATGATACAGCTACTGCCTAGCTATTTGGACATATTTACATCATCCAGTACTTGCAATATTTCCTTTATGCATCGATATATGATTTCTTTTTACTTTTTCAGAAAATCTTTAATGCAAATCTGCATCTTGCTGTGTAACTACAGCCTATAATTCTCAGGTTCATTGGTCAAAGATATGCACAAAATCATCTTTAAACATGTCATTATGGAAAAATGATTACGCTAAATGTTACCAAGATTTTCATCACATCCTAACAAGAACCGTAAACAATACCCTATCATCTGATATTTGTTGTCAATTTCAAGCAAATTGGGTTATTCCACTGTATGAAATATAAGTAGTTACCTGAAAAATAAGGGATAGTGCTTGAGCAGCAGCCAAACGGCCAATGGAACGAGAAGCATCAGTGGCAACAAGCAAAGCCAAATCCTCCACGAAAGGCTCTGGCCAAACATCATTTCCAGCACGTCTACGGCTCCTAGAGGAAGAAGGCTCTTCTCCTCCTCCAACTCCTCCTAAAGATGATGGTGGTGATGATGACGACGACATATATAATTAAAGAAGGAAAAATATTGGCTTTGTAACGGAAGAAAAGTACAGAAGTGAAATGTTAGCTAGAGACAAAAGGGTATTACAAGTAAGCCAAAAAAAAACCAAGAAGGGCTAAGAATGTGAGTCTTGAGAAATAAAAGATCCTTCTAACTACTATTTATATAAAGAGAAGGGAGATAAGAAATACACAGAGATACAGGGTTTTCTTGAATGAATGAGTATAGTGTGTGTGCGTGTGTGTGTGTTTTGTATATACAAAAGAGACATAAAGTTTTTGGACGTTTCTTGATTTGTCAACACTTGGCCTAGAGCTCTCCCGTCCTGCTAAGACGGCGGAGGAAAACACTCTTCGGACCTCTGAGAAAATTATAACGGAAGGAAGAAGATGAGAAGAAACTGATGGTTTTTTCCATGTTTCATAACTTGAAGTCTTTTTCAGGTGGTAATTCGATACGTCCACTCGCTTTCTTCCTACAAAAAGCCTTTTTTACTCCTTTGATCAATCGATTCTCTGTACTTTCTTTTTTCCCTTTCACTTAAGTGATTTTTTGTACTTTTATGTTACTAGACTAGAAAGTAGTGATTATTTTCTTCTGTTATTATGGACTAATGGAAAATCCAATTTCTTTCTCCTTTCGGCTCTTTTTTTCCCTCTAGTTTATTGTTTGCTTATGGTACGTGTAACCATTAATTCATAATTAGAAACTCCAAGTTTGGCTTCCGATTACAAGAAATTTAAAGCATGCTACTTGCTACTGCCATAAGTAATTAAATACTTTTCTCTTTATAAAAAGAAACAAAGTGTACATCACTCTTTTAGTACATTGAATATTAAATTCTAAAGTAAATTATAAAAAACCTCGAGAATTGTTTGAAAATGCTACGTCTATATCAGTATCTTCTTGATTTCAATATTCTAACATATTCGAAGAAAAATGATTTAAAGAAAAAAGGAAGCCCACTTCTACTTCGACCCACAAATATGATAGCAATTTCGTTTTGCTATTAACCATCACCTATAAATAATCAAAGTGTAACCAGTTAACAAGATACATGGAAGTCACAATAAATAAAAGAATTAAGTGGTGGTTAAAGTAAAACTGTCTTTGCATTATAAATGTTCTAAGTTCTACATATAATACCTTCCTGGCTTCCTTTATCTTACTCGGGCCTCTCCCAACCTCAAAAAATAATCTTATAAAGCACGGTCCGGAACCGAATTTCATTTTTATGTTGAACATCTAAAGTAGTTTAATTAAAGACTACAGTGAAAATCATTATTAAGTGCACACATAATTTGAATAGAATAGAAAGAGTCAGAAGATGCAACTTATCGTGCTTAATTTTACGTTGATTATTGAAAATGAACCTTCAAATCTCATAACAATTCTCGGCGTACACAAAAGCAATATTGAAATGTAACGATTCGACCGGTCGTTTTGAGAATTTGTCTTCCGTTCAATGGTTTAAGTTCTCGAGTAGATTCGTATTGAGTGTTTGACTTGCGTGTGTGGTCGAGTTCGGTTTTCGAGAGATTGATTTGGAAGAATAATTCTTGTTTTAGAAGCTTAAGGGAAAAGAGTTGACCGAATTTTAACTTTTATGAAGTTGACTCTCGAATGGTGTTTTGATGATTCTAATAATTTCATATGGTGATTTTGGACTTAGGCGTATGTTCGGATTTGGATTTGGAGTTCCATAGGTTGACTTGATTCATTTTGGCGAAATTTGGAAAGTTGAAGCTTTGGAAGGTTAGGAGGTTTGACCGTGAGTTGACTTTGTGGATATCAAACTCGGATTGCGATTTCGGAAGTTGGTATAGATCTGTTGTGTCATTTGGGACTTGCATGCAAATTTTAAGGTTATTGCGGGTTGATTTAATATGATTCGGCGTCAATTATAGAAGTTGAAAGTTCATAAGTTCGATTTGAGGTGCGATTCATAGTTTTGATGTTGTTTGATGTGATTTGAGGCCTCGAGCAGGTCCGCGTTATGTTATGGAACTTGTGGATATGTTCGGTTAAGGTTCCGAGGGCCTCGGGCGTGTTTCCGATGAGCTACGGACCATTTCTCCATATTTTTGGACTGCTGAGTTGTTGGTGTCTGATGTTCTTATTCGTGATCGCGAAGGTCCAGTCATGATCGCGTAGGCTATTTGGTGGGTGACCTTATTCTTTCTTCGCGTTCCCAATAAAGGGTTCGCGATCGCCTATATGTGAGTTTTGTTTCATCGCGTTCGCAGTGGGTGTTTCGCGATCGCGTAGTGGGCGACCATGCTGGGGAGGCGGTACCTTGTTCTTTGCATTCGCGTAGAGATGTCCGCGCTCGCGTAAGGTAAGGCAGTGATGAACCGCATTCGCGTCCCTTGTTTTGCGTTCGCGTAGTACTTTTGTGAGGGCGTTGTTATTTCTTATTCACGATCGCATGCCTATTTGGGCGGTCGTGATGTACAAACACCTGGGCAGAATATAAGAACTCTATTTTGAGAGCTTTTGATATTTTATCACTTTTTGAGTTAGAGAACTCGAATTTGTGCGATTGTTGAGGGGATTTTCACGTGTTGGTATGCGGTAAGTGTTCTTATCCGGATTTGATTATATTTTGTGATTCCATCTTTGTTTTTAACTTTAAATTAGTGATTGAATGGGAGAAATTGAGAGTTTTTGTATAAACTTTCTAAAACGTAAAATAAGGATTTGAAAGCCGATTTGATGTTGGAATTAGATAATTTGGGTATGGTTGGACTCGTATCGGAATTGGTATTTAGATTTTATGAATTTTGTCGGGTTCTGAGGTGCGGGCCGGGATTGACTTTTTAGTTTTTATTAAGGATCGGAACTTTATTATCCAGAATTATTTTTTATGGTATTTATTTATGATATTAAGTTATTTTGGCTAGATTTGGGCCATCTGGAGGTTGTTTCACATGAGAAGATCATTTTAGAGTAATAGTTTATTTTCTTTGAGGTATGTTTCTGTGGGGGAACTACCCCTTAGGATTTGAGTCGTTTGTGCTATTTTCGTGTCATATGGAAGCCATGTACACGAGGTAACGAGTATGTACACGAACTTATATGTGGTATTTGACCAATGTAGACTTCTAGACCTCTTCCATGCATTTAATTGTATTTGTCACAACATGTTATATCTCTCATTATTGGATTTGCTCTTAGGTGCCTTACTTGAAGTTATCAGTACATGTTCCATCTTTTATTGTCAAGTTTACTCCTTATCTGCTTAAATTGTTAATAGCAATTATTTACTACATTCATGCCTTAGTCGTTACGTGCCTTAATGTTTAATTGATTCTTTGTAATTGTACCTTTATTCATGGACAGTGACTACTTACTATTTGACTTTGTGAGTTATCGTGTAACTTCTTCATCCGTTTGCGACTTCTTTGTGTACCTTCGTTATTGCGTTGATTTTGTGATATGCCATAGTTGGTTGTAGTTTGTTTGCTTAATTCATATTGCTTGGCGAACGGGTTGCACGCTGCAACGATATTGATAATGATGATATGGTGAAATAAGGAGGATTATGATACTGATTAAAGATGATACAACGGGATCGAGTTGCGCATCGCAATAGTTTGTGTACGTAATAATTAATATTGATAAATGATGATATGGTGGAATAAGGGAGGATTATGATATTGATTAATGATAATACAGTGGATCGGGCTGCGCACCACAACAGATTGTATACGTGATACTTGATATTGACTAATGATATTATGGTGGAATAAAAGAGGATTGTGATATTGATAAATGATGATACAGTGGGATCGGGTTGTGCGTCGCAATGTATTGTGTGTGTTGTACTTGTTGTTGTTGTTGTTGTTGTTGTTGTTGTTGTTGTTGTTGTTGTTGTTGTTGTTGTTGTTGTTGTTGTTGTTGTTGTTGTTGTTGTTGTTGTTGTTGTTGTTGTTGTTGTTGTTGTTGTTGTTGTTGTTGTTGTTGTTGTTGTTGTTGTTGTTGTTGTTGTTGTTGTTGTTGTTGTTGTTGTTGTTGTTGTTGTTGTTGTTGTTGTTGTTGTTGTTGTTGTTGTTGTTGTTGTTGTTGTTGTTGTTGTTGTTGTTGTTGTTGTTGTTGTTGTTGTTGTTGTTGTTGTTGTTGTTGTTGTTGTTGTTGTTGTTGTTGTTGTTGTTGTTGTTGTTGTTGTTGTTGTTGTTGTTGTTGTTGTTGTTGTTGTTGTTGTTGTTGTTGTTGTTGTTGTTGTTGTTGTTGTTGTTGTTGTTGTTGTTGTTGTTGTTGTTGTTGTTGTTGTTGTTGTTGTTGTTGTTGTTGTTGTTGTTGTTGTTGTTGTTGTTGTTGTTGTTGTTGTTGTTGTTGTTGTTGTTGTTGTTGTTGTTGTTGTTGTTGTTGTTGTTGTTGTTGTTGTTGTTGTTGTTGTTGTTGTTGTGTCTTGTGTGAGTTATGCATCCTACGTGAACTATTATATTACTTCAAGTGTCAATCTGTGCTTCTGTGATTACTTGATGAATTGATTTTCAAGATGAATTTATTGCGTGGAGTCATTATCTCATACCCTGTTGAATTGTTGGTAACATAACGATTTTAAATCAAAGAATTATGAACATGCTTACCTTATGTGAGTTTTAAGTTAAAACTCGTCATTTCATTCGATACATTACTATTCTTAATAGTTGTAATATTTCACTTTAATTGATTTCTCAAATTAAACTTCTTACCCTATCTGATATTTTTATTTACTTAAAAATCGTTATTATGTTTTAATTTAACAAATTCTATATTTAATTCGGTAACTTATCCGATACTTTATTTCATTTAAAAATATTATTTTCTTTATCCAAATATTTTATAAAATAAACTCATTTCTCATTTAATTTCCTACTTTATTATATTCAACGAGAAGTGGTATCTCGGGTAATTCTTGTTGTAACTTGTGCATTAGGAATAATTTGATTAATTGAGTTGCCATCGGTTTTCCTTACTTGGGCTCATTCATATTTTATCTGTATTCTAATTATATTGTTGCTTTATTACTTGGTCATTTCCTGTTGCCATTTATGCTTCCATTATTTTCGCTGTTGGTTGTAAATTTGTGATCCTTCTGCTGATTGGACTTACATTGACGTTCTCTCAATTATTAGCTTTATGTTATATCTAGTACAAGTTTACATGTGTGGTAGGTGCCTTGACCTGGCCTCGTCACTACTCTACAAATGTTAGGCTTGATATTTATTGGGTACCGCTGTGGTGTACTCATGCTGCGCTTCTTCACATTTTTGTGCAAATCCAGGTATTTCTGATCGAGTTGATTATGAGACTTATGTCTGTGCGACTGGAGAATTCAAGGTATACATTCTCGACGTTCGCAGGCCCTGAAGTCACCTTATGTTGTGCTTCATTTCCACTGTCTACTAATATTCCGGGACTGTGATGTATTTGTTATTTCTAGTTACTCTTAGAAAACATTATGACATGTACTACCGGTTTTGGGACTATATGATCGATGTTGGCTCAGCTACGTTGTATCCGTTTTTATTTAATGTATTATAGTTAAGCAGTTTAATTTATGTAATAATCATCATGTGTTAGACTTACCTAGTCTTAGAGACTAGGTGTTATCACGACATCTTAACGTGGAAAATTGGGGTAAGTGACACGAAATTATTTAATTATGTCTAATGAAAATTCGTATTATTTGGTATGGTAATGGATACGAGAACCTCGAGTCTTGAAAAGTCTCGAGCTAATGTCGAGCTTGAGAAAAAAGACAAAAAGAAAGAGAAAATAATATACTTAGTTAATGATTCTTCTTCACTCCTCCCTTTGGGAATTCTTGCGCTGTTGTGGGACAAAAGTGCTACTTTATATAATTTATTCGGTGTTTCTTTTCACCAGTTCAAAACCTAAAATATAATTCAGCTTTTCAACTTTGCTGCTTTAATTTAGCCTAAAACTAATTTCAAGTAGAAAAAGTACTAAAAATCTTATAGTCGTTCTATATATTTTTATTTAATATGTTGGCATTTGACCACATATGAAATCTATGGTGTTTATTTGACAAATGGTAGAATAATAGTTTGAAAAAACATAAAAATGGTAGTTGAAAAGTTATTTCAATTAAGAATAAAAAGCTGAAGAGTATATCTTAGTCACACACTTGAAACCTATAAACAAATGAAGAGCACAAAAATGGGCATGAATTGTTTTGGACTCAAATTTTCAATGTCACACGATCTCAAATGTTGTCATCAGACAATTAGTGTGGAGAAGGAGAATCTTCTTCTCTTTTATGGATTTCAAGTTTACTCAAAGAAAGTGTTCTACACTAGTCGCGAATGGTGGGGAATAGAACTTAGGTTAACATTGGTTAATTTTAATGCTATAAAGTTGATAAAGAGTGTTGCAGTAAAGCAAGCGAAAGCAATAAAAAATGCATGAATAACTGGATAGAATTGTATTGTTGATAAGAGTATGGCCAACGATTCTTGCTCACCAATTTGCCTCGATAACTACAGTAAATTTTTCAATTGCATCCATTTTTAACCATGGGCTGAATCATTCAACTACATTCTATTACGCCCAGTTTTGCTGAAACTCAATATCAGTATTTTAAAAATCTTAGGAGTAACACACAATTAGGGTGTATAAAGAAATCGATTAATCGCACCAAATTCAAACCTGAAAAAACTCCATTGTGGTTTGGTATTTGAAATTTCTTTTGACCATAATTGATTTAGTTTGATTTTAACTAAAACAAAGTCAAATCGAAATTAAACCAACCCGATAGTACATTTATACATTTTTAAAAATATTTTATACATATAAAAATATTTATTGTAATATAATTTATAAATATTTCTTAAACATTTTTCACTGTTTTATCTTCTAATGTAATATTTCAAGTTCGAACTTAACATTTTTGAATGATAAATAAATTTTATAGACCATAAATGTACCAACTCAAACAAAGTTCAAATCAATACTAATGCTAATAGGAAAATTCAATTCTAACACTAGGAATAACAATAGTGTTGGATATTTATTTTTTTAGTTTTACATTGATCTATAATGAAGATGCATAGCTTAGTTTATCTTTTTCTTTAGTGCTTAGTTATGTAATTAATTAGTACTTATTAGCTATACTTATTTTAGCAAGACCTATATAGTATTTTTAGATTATGTTAATTTTTATTTTGGCTTATTAATTAGTAATATTTGCTATATGTAATTTTTGTTATCTTTGTTATTAAATATTTTAGTGTAATGCTATGACTTGTATCATATTATTGTGTTTTTATTTTTTTGAAAAATATATTATATAATTATATCTTACTAGGACTAAAGAAATATTTGGAGCACGCGTTACATAATTTGTGCTATGAAGATTTTATAGGAAAAAAAACACCGAAAATTCGAAAAAATCGAAATTGAAAAACTGACTTTGTTGGTTTGATTTGGTTTATATATTTAAAAATCCAACACCAATAATTTAATTTAATAATTAAAAAATTTGAATCAACCCGACCTCAACGTGCACCCCTACACTCAGAACGATTTACTTGATATAAAGCGAGGTGTAATATTCTTAACATGGCAATTAATAAGAAGAGACTGTCGGCTCGGAGCTCCAGCTTCAAGCTTCTGTATGACAATGACTGTTACAAAAGGTGACATAGACGATGTTTATTTTAAACAAAAACAAAAACAATAGAAGCCTTACTTTTTGACTAAGGAAAAAATTTTATGGACCACATCTACATTTATACTCGTACGAGTACGTCCTAATTCCTACTATTCTCTTTCTGTAAGAAAAGAGCTGGATCGAGTAGTTCTCTGCAACACTAATGGTGGCAGTGCCATGCACCATGCTAACGTCTTTTCACTACAACTTTTGCCTTTAATTTAATTAAATTAATAATAATCTCTTCAGTCTTTTGTTTAGAATATCACAAGAAATTTCGTCTACTCTGGCTCTGTCACTCTTTGAATCTATCTTGTCTCTCCTTTCCTGATGCATCCTGGGTAAGTTCCAGGTTAATCCTGACTCTCTGACTCAATATTGTGTATATTTAATTTGGGGTTCATTTTTAGCCTAGAGTACAAACCATTGGGTACTCAACTGAACTGGCTCTAATATCTATAGTCTTCCTGCAAATTTAAAGAGAGGATTAAAAAAGATTACTGAGGAGCCAGTGAGACCTATTAGCTACTAAGCTACTCTCTCCAGGCTACACATATGAAGCATGCATGGCAAGATTCATAATCATGGCCCGCATAAGCTGCCTGCGGGATAAGTACGTGATTTTAGATGGAAATGACACCTTGCCTTATTGGATTATCAAATCTCTCCTAAGATTCACATTTTAAAGGATTCTAGATAAGCATTACTTTTTTAAAGATATTAATATGTTTTTCCAGGGTGGAGATTCGATGGAACCCATTAATTTTAGTTTAAATTTTATATTTATTTTAAAAGAATTATAAAAAATATATAGTATAAATTATTGATTTAGAATTTGTAACTTATAAAAAGGAATAAAATTTCGATCCATAAACTTTAACCCTAGGCTCCACCTCTATGTTTTTTATACTCCTTCAATCTCATTTGATATGATATATCTTTTTCTTTAACAAAAAAGAATGACATATTTTGTATTAAAAATAATTTAATTTCAAACTTTTCAACATACCTTCCGTGATACTACTATATTCTTACAACCACAAAAGTATGATGGTATAATTAAAACTACTACTTAGTATTTTCAAAATTCTCTTTTTCCTTGATATTAAACCCTACGACAAAGTAAAACACTTAGTAGCCGTTTGGTAGAGTGTATTAGATAAAATAATGCATGCATTAGCTTTGTGTATTGATAATATCTTGTCTGGTATACTTTTTTAATATATGTATAACTAATACAAGCATTAGTTATACACCCTATATGGTATTATCCTATGTAGGGATGGTAAACGGACGGATCGAGTCGGATATGAACGGGTCAAAAATAGGTAATTTAAAAAATAAATAAATTATCCGACCCAACCCGTATTTGAGACGGATAAAATATGGGTTACTCGGCGTATAATATGGATATCCATATTATCCATGGCTTCTTGAATATGATCACTTATGGGAGAGTTTCTAGTCTTCAAATTTGAGTAACCCCCAATCTGAGGCTTTACAAATATAAAAGTTAAACACATTAGTTATCCATTTGGTTAACCATTTTCTAAGTGGATAATATAATTATTATCCATATTCGACCCGTTTTTTAAAAGTTCATTATCCAACCCATTTTTTAATAGTTAATATGGGTGGATAACTGTTTTCTTTTAACCATGTTGTCACCTCTAATCCTATGTATAGCTAATGCATAGAAAATCATGGCATTAGCAATACAAAGGCTATTAATGCATGCACTAACATGGTTAAAGACAAAATTATCATTAAAGTCCCTTAAAGTTAAAGTATATGGAGAGCATTTTTGTAAACAATTTATTTTTTTAAAAATTATGCAATGCATTTTAATTTTTAATACACCACACCAAACATTGGATAAAAAATAATCTCTGTATAACTAATGCCTGCATTACTAACCTATGTATTACTAATCCCTACATTACTAATACATCTTATTTAACATTATTCTTATACACCCTACCACATGACCCCTTAGAGGTCGTTTGATAGAATGCATTAGAGAAAATAATGCATGCATTAGCTTTGTGTATTAATAATACCTTGTTTAGTACACTTTTTAAACATATGTATAACTAATACAAGCATTAGTAACACACCCTATTTGGTATTATCCTATGTATAGCTAATGCATAGCAAATGATGGTATTAGCAATACCAAGACATTTAGGGGTCGTTTGGTAGGGTGCATAAGAATAATATTGAATAGGGTGTATTAGTAATGCTGGTATTAGTTATTCTTGCATTAGTGATGCTGACATTTGTTATGCTGACATATTTCTTATCCATTGTTTGGTTGGATGTATTAAAGCATTGCGCGATTTCTAAAAGAATTGTTTGTTTATAAAAATACCCTCATAACCAATCCATCACTTTATCTTTTTAAAAGAAACATATGTTGAGGAGTGTTTTTATATGAAAAGGGTTATTTGTCTACCTATATTCTAGTGTAGAACTAAATATTTATATATAAAAAAGGAAATATGCTAAGTATATATTTATTTACTAGGGATATAATTTTATTTTCCATTTTCTTGGATTATTTTAAACTTGCATTAATGTAATAGCATATTTTAATCAAGCATAAATTTTGAAGGATAATTTTATCTTTAACTAAGCTAATGCATACATTAAAACCCATTGCAGTGTTAATGCCATTGTTTCCTATGCATTAGTTATGCATATGATAATACCAAATATGGTGTATACCTAATGCATAGCTGTAACGACCCCAATTTTCCTACGTAGGATGTCATGATGGTCCATAGTCTTTAAGACTAGGTAAGCCTAACACTTACTGTTTTAATGAAAAAATTCAACCAACAACTATTAACTATGAAACCAAAATTTTCTATACTAAGCCAACAATCCCAACATGATAGACAACGTCACAAAACCGGCAGTACAAGTCACAAGCTCTACTGAGTTCACTAAAGAAAATCTCTAAGTACAACTATTCTAGAATAGAATTAAACAATACAAAGATAACTTCTGAAGGTGACTCCGAGGCCTGCGAATGCGACGACAAGTATACCTTGAAGTCTCCGCAGCAATAGCTGGTCCGCTATCTAACAATTAACAGACTCCGAGTAACTGGATCTGCGCAAACATGTACATAAGTGTAGTATGAGTATACCACGGTCGGTACCTAGTAAGTATCAAGACTAACGTCGGTGGAGTAGTGACGAGGTACAAGTCAGGATACTCACTAGACAAAGATAACCTGTGCAGTATAAAGGTATAAAGCTAATAATGGAAGGCAAAGATCAGTAAATGGCAACAAAATCAACATGTGATATAATAGTAAAGCCACAAGAATAGCGTGAAGTATCATTGAACCCAAATAAGGAACACCGAGAACAATCAATTAATCAAGCCATTCTAACACACGATTTACAATGAAATCACCCCGTGATACCTCATCTCATAGTCACAAGTCACGGATCTCAACATATTATCATGTACTCACGGAATCTCGTGCCCACATCTCGAATCAAAACCGCACGGACAACCCACGTGCCAATATCTCAATCCGTTTGGCATAGTCACATGCTCACATTCACAATCCGCCCGGCGTGGTCACAGGCTCACAATCACAATCCGTCCAACATGGTCACATGCTCATAATCACAATTCGCCCGGCATGGTTACATGCGATCAATCATAATCCGCAAACATGATCACAGGCTCATAATTACAATCTACCCGGCTTGATCACAGGCTCCCGATCACAATCCTCCCGGCATAATCACAAGCTCATAATTACAATCCGTCTGGCATGGTCACATGGTCAATATGAACATAGAATTAGATAATACAAGAACTCATGGGCATGATCAATAAATGTCAAGTTTCATACTCCTGAGCTAATATAAGTGGCATGCTACGGTGTATGCTTGTGCGAGTGTGCTACTGCAGCACAAGTCAACAAGTAATATCAAGGACATCGAATAACTCATCGAAACAACAAATCAAGTCGCGCAAGGTGTATGAAAAACACAAGGAAAAGCACACCATCACACAAAATTCACCAACACAATGTCTCCAAACCATCACACATCATCCCTGACATTGCCACCCTTATCTCTCCGATAGCCACTTGTATTACTTCGCCCTGATAGTATCATTAGCCACCTTTATCTCTTTTATAGCCACATGTATCACTCTGTATAATAGCCACCCTTATCGCTCCGCTCGGACAATAACACAATAGCCACCCATATCACTCTGTATATTCAACAACAGTGAGATGCCACCCTTGTGTCCCACATAATAACAATAGTGAAATGCCACCCTTATACTCCACATAACAACAACGGTGAAATACCACCCTTATACTTTGCATAAAATAACCAAACCACACAACAATTCACATGTGCTTTCATCACCATAACACAACATATCAACTCGTATCACAAGTGCTCGTAGGCCACAACCTTTTAAAGATTCAACGATATCAATATTTTCACAATAAATAACCCACGGCTCAACATAACGCATATAAAATTTCAATAACAACAAAATAAACGGAAAAGTAACTCAACAAGGAACAACACCCCATTTAAACACAACTTCAATTAGAATAGATTATTGACCCTCGATAACTTCACTTCCAATTAATTATTTTTAAGGATAACCTCGATAGTGAAAGTACTTCCATGAAATGGCAAACTTCGGATCCTAGTGTATAAATTAGGCTAACAATGAAGGAGATGGCACGAATTAGTACTACGTCTAAATGCATGAGAACAACCCGGTAACAAAAGGATATCATGTGATGACAATTTCAACTAAGAGTAGCTCCATAATATAAGAAATCACAAAATGATAAAAGTGATAACAACTCCAAATAAAGCATATAAGAGAAAACTGGACAAGTAAAGAATGTGACATGTAACGACAACTTCAAATAAAGCATGTGATAGTAGACATGACGAATAAAAGACATAACATGTGTTAACAATTATAAATAAGTACATAAAAGATGCCTAAGGGGTAGTTCCCTCACAGAAAGTTAGGCAAGATACTTATCTCAAAGAAGGTAGAACAATACTCTAAAATGACCTTCTCATGTGAAACAACCTACGGACGGCCCAAATCTATCCAAAATAACTTAATATCATAAATAAATACTATAGAAAATAATTTCGGATAATAAAGTTTCGATCTTTAATCAAAACTAAAATGTCAATACAAAAAAGTCAACCCCGGGTCAACACCTCGGAACCCAACAAAATTTATAAAATACGAGAACCCATTCCGATACGAGTCCACCCATACCAAAATTATCCAATTGTGACATCAAATCGTCCTTCAAATCATCATTTTATATTTTTGAAAGTTTTCAAAAAAATTCCCATTTTTCTCCCATTCAAATCACTAGTTTAATGTTAAAAATAAGGATGGAATCATGAAATATAATCAACTTCGGGTAAAAAATACATACCCCAAACCAACACGAAAAGAACCCCTCAAAAATCGCTCAAATCCAATGTTGTAGCTCAAAAGGTGATAAATGAAACAAAACCCTCCATTTGGGAATTAATATCTGCTGCCAGGCATTTTCGCATTATGATCGCGGAAATAATAATGCGATCGCGAAGAAGAAACAACAACTGCCCAAAAATGCACTATGCGATCGCAAAGAACAAAGTATCGGCCTCCCCCGCATAGTCGTCCACTACACGATCACAAAACAACGACTGCGAACGCGATGAAGTGAAACTCACACATACGCTATCACGAACCATTCACTACGATCGCGAATAAGGAAAAAGGCGTCACCCACCAAACAGCCTACGCGATCGCGACTTGACCTTCATGATCACGAATAAGGACATCACGCACCAACAAATCAACAGTCCAAAATCATGGAGAAATGGCCCGTAGCCTATCCGAAATACACTCGAGTCCCCGTCGAAACATACCAACAAGTTCCATAATATAACGCAGATCTACTCGAGACCTCAAATCACATCAAACAATGTCAAAACTATGAATTGCACCTCAAATTGAACTTAATAAACTTTTAACTTCTACAACTCGCACCGAATCATATCAAATCAACCCGGAATAAAGTCAAATTTTGCATGCAAGTTTCAAATGACACAACGGAGCTATACCAACTCCCGGAATCGAAATCCGAACCCAAAATCAACAAAGTCAACTCCCGGTCAAACCTCTCAACCTTCCAAACCTTCAACTTTCCAATTTTCGCCACAATGCATCAAATTAACCTACAGACCTATAAAGTCCAAATACGGACACTCTCCTAAATCCAAAATCACCGCATGAAGCTATTGAAATCATCAAAACTCCATTCCAGAGTCGTTTACAGAAAAGGCAAACTCCGATCAAAGTTTTTCACTTAAGCTGCTAAAAGAAGAATCATCCTTCCAAAGCAATCTCGAATCATTCGAAATCCAAACTCGTCCACACACCCAAGTCATAATGCATAATACGAAGCTGTCCAAGACCTTAAGCCACCGAACGGGACACTAATTCTCAAAATGACCGATCGTTTTGTTACGTCCTCCCCCATAAATAAACTTTCGTCCTCGAACATGCCAAGAACCGTTCCGAAGTCATCAAGTCACTGAATGAACTTACCGTACATATACTTGCGGGTGATCCCACATCACCCCAATCCATATAGGTCCGACAACACCATCTCAACTGAAAATGTCTCCTCCAACCCATACTAATACGCCTTAGAACCAAATTTTTCACTATCCGATCATTTCCCCAAAGATCCAATTCTTATATCAACACACGATATCAACTTCAACTAGCTGAAACAAATCATGCCTACGGACAGAAGGTATAACCACACGATGTAACACATCTCACATAAGCCCATAAACAGCATCTTTGACCACCATAACTGCCTATAATCAAATCCAACACCAGCAAATGACCCCATCTCGGTTAAAACCTCGTCCCAAACCTTCACAATGCTGAGAACGATACAAGAAACATGAGGATCTCATAACTATTCACCCAAATCAACAAGTGACATCTAACGCCACCTGAGCACACACCTCGTAAGTTAAAACCCAATAAGCACGATGCGAATATGACTAAATATGCAAAGAGAAACATATGAGAGAACTATCAAACAAGCCCAACAGGCACAACTCCCTACTAGTACCATACTACAAGTCAATTCCACAAGGGAGAATCAAAACATATGAACAAATCACAAAGATCTCATCCTAATATAACTCCATCGCGGCACGCAGCCCGGCCCAAACATAACAAACCGCATGAAAGCGCGAGGGTCTCACCCTCAACTCTGGATCACAAGTAGAATACATCTTACACCAACCGAAAACTTTCACTAACTTAATTTCTCAAAACAAAATCACATGTAACAAATTCCCCATACCTGTAGAGCATCTAGATCACAAATTGTAATCAAACCATCCAGAAATCACATCAAAACCTACCATAATGAGTAACAGAAAGTCACTTCTAGTCTCATAGCTCTCAATAGTGAACAAAACAAAATGATAGACATGGGCTACCACTATAGAATCTCCCAACAGGGGTAAATACATAAGTAGAGTACAAAATCACGAACCACTAATATGTGAAGCAAGACAGGAGGACTTACCCAGATAAGCAGAGCCGAATCAAAATAAGAATGATGCTCCTCTATAACAAATCGAAACCATACCTGTAACGATACCATCTGTTGCAATGGCCTCAACCATACCATAGAAAGCATATCAACGGGCCGGGCCTCACCTATAGGGAGCCCTCTACCCACCTGTCCTCTATTCCTAACTGGTTGTGCAGGTGGAGTAGAAACTAGAATGAAGCCCATAGCCTGAGTGCTCTGATGAAATCTGCCTCTCCCGAGTCTCGGACAATCTCTCATGATGTGCCTGATATTACCACACTTATAACGACCTCTTTGCAAGCACGGATGTTCATATCGAGTCTGTGCCGGATAACTAAAATAACCGCTGTAGGAACCTCGTGCCGGTGGTGCACTAAAAGAACTAATTAGAGAACTACGAGTAGTTTGAAGTGCGGACTGGACTGGTCGACAGCCCGAGCCTCCACCATGATAGGTCATAACTGAAGGGTAGAATCCACTGAACCCTACAGAACCTCGAGACCTCTTGGTGTCCTTATTCTCCCTCTCCTCACCCCGAATACGCTCTAATATCCTGAAAATCTCCACCACCTGCTGAAATGGGGTATCGGTCTGCAACTCCTGAGCCATGCTGAATCTAAGATCATAACTAAGCCCCTCAATGAATCTGCGGACTCACTTTCTAACTGTAGGAACCAAAGTAGGTGCATGACGGGATAACTCACTGAACCTGATGGCATACTCTGACACCGTCATGGTGCCCTGACGCAGCTGCTCAAACTCTGTATGCCACATATCCTTAAGGGTCTGGGGAACAAACTTCCTAAAAACATCTCTAAAAGCTGATCCCAAGTGGGTAGTGTTGCATCGGCTAGTCTACCCTCCTCATAAGCCTGCCACTACTGATACGCTGCTCCGACAGCTGAAATGTAGTAAAAGCAACTCCGCTCACCTCCATAATACCCATGGTACGGAGAATACGGTGACACTTCTCTAGAAATCCCTGTGTATCCCCGATAGTTGTTCCACTGAAAGTAGGTGGACTATACCTCTCCAACCTCTCAAGCCTTTTATGCTCCTCCTTTGATACCCCTGGCCTGACCTCAAGCTAAACCGGAATAACAGGTTGTACCGGCACCACACCCGGAACCTGACCACTATGAGCCCGCTGCTCTGGAATACGGGCAGTGGGAGTCTGATATCCCCCCAATCTGCGAAGTAGCTGGTGCAGTAGAGATCAATCCAGCCTGAGCCAATGCACCAAAAATGCTCAGGAACTGCACTAAAGTCTCCTGAAGTCCGGGGGTAACAACAGACGCCTCCGGTGCCTGACCCCAACCGAAGCTACTGGCAGCTCCTCAACTTCTGCTCTGACAGGTGCTCTAACTGCGGCGTATGCCCCTCCTCGGCCCCGATCCCTAGAGGCTCTAGCAGGGGACGCGGGTGTCTGCTCAGCTGATCAGGTAGCGTGTGTCCTCACCATATGTGAGAGAATATAGATACAAAGGCTCAAACCCCGAAAACAAAAAATCTGCACGACATGAATGAAAGAAGTGGAGATTTTTCCTAATAGTTCTGTAGCCTCTTGAAGATAAGTACAAACGTCTCCGTACCGATCCGAAAGACTCTACTAAACTCAATTATGACTCGTAGCACATATGAACCTAGAGCTCTGATACCAACTTATCACGACCCTAATTTTCCTCCGTAGGATGTCGTAATGATACCTAGTCTTTGAGACTAGGTAAGCCTAATACTTACTAGATCAATGGCAAAATTTAATCAACAATTATTAACTATGAAACAGAAATTTCTATACGAAGCCAACAATCCCAACAAGATAGACAACATCCCAAAATCGGTAGTACAAGTCACAAGCTCTACTGAGTTCACTAAAAAAGTCTCTAAGTACAACTGTTCCGGAATAGAATTAAATTGTACAAAGATAACTTCCAAAGGTGACTCCGAGGCCTGCGAACGCGATGATAAGTATACCTTAAAGTCTTTGCAGTAATATCTGGTCCGCTATCTAACAATCAACAGACTCCAAGTACCTGGATCTGTACAAAAATATATAGAAGTGTAGTATGAGTACACCACGGTCGGTACCCAGTAAATATCAAGACTAACCTCGGTGTAGTAGTGACGAGGTACAAGTCAGAACACTCAGTAGACAAGATAACCTGTGCAGTATAGAGGTATAATGCTAATAATGGAAGGCATAAATCAGTAAATGGCAACAAAATCAACATGTGATATAACAGTAAAGAGAACACCGTGAAGTATCATTGAACCCAAATAAAGAACACAAAGAATAATCAATTAATCAAGCCATTCTAACACACGATTTACAACAAAATCACCCCGTGATACCCCATCTCATAGTAACAAGTCACGGGTCTCAACCTATCATCATGTACTTATAGCACCTCGCGTCCATATCTCGAATCACTACCGCATGGACAACTCATATGCCAATATCTCAATCCGCCCGACATGGTCACAGGATCACAGTCACAATTCGCCCGGCACGGTAACTGGCTCCCAATCACAAATCTGCCCGGCATAATCACAGGCTCACAATTACAATCTGCCCAACATGGTCACATACTCCTAATTACAATCCGCCGACATGATCACAGGCTCACAATTACAATCCGCCCGGCATGGTCACAAGCTCAATATCAACCTAGAAACAAATAATACAAGAACACACGGGCATGATCAATAAATGTCAAGTTCCATACTCTTGAGCTAATATAAGTGGCATGCTACGGCGTATGCTTGTGCGAGTGTGCTATTGCTGCCCAAGTCAACTAGTAATATCAAGGACATCGAATAGCTCATCGAAACAACAAAGCAAGTCACGCAAAGTGTATGACAAATACAAGGAAAAGCACACCATCACACAAAAATCACCA
Source organism: Nicotiana otophora (assembly GCA_000715115.1). Classification (NCBI taxonomy): domain Eukaryota; kingdom Viridiplantae; phylum Streptophyta; class Magnoliopsida; order Solanales; family Solanaceae; genus Nicotiana; species Nicotiana otophora. The sequence continues at coordinate 217,933 of AWOL01S0039767.1, read as the reverse complement.
ATACAATGTCTCCAAACCATCACACATCATCCTTGACATTGCCACCCTTATCTCTCCGATAGCCACCTGTATCACCCCACGCCAATAGTATCATTATCCACCCTTATCTGTCATATAGTCACCCGTATCACTTCGTATAATAGTCACCCTTATCATTCCGCCCGGACAATAATACAATAGCCACCGGTATCATTCTGTAGATTCAACAACAATGAGATGCCATCCTTTTGCCCCGCATAACAACTCTCGATAACTTCACTTCCAATTAATTATTTTTAAGGATAACTTTTTTAGTGAAAGTACTTTCATGAAATGGCAAACTTCGGACTCTACTATATGAATTAGGCTAAGAATAAAGGAGATGGCTCGAACTAGTACTACGTCTAAATGCATGAGAACAACTCAGCAACAAAAGGATATCATGTGACGATAATTTTATCTAAGAGTGGCTCCACAATAAAAGAAATCACACAATGATAAAAATGATAACAACTACAAATAAAGCATATAAGAGCAAACTCGACAAGTAAAGAATGCAACATGTAACGACAACTTCAGATAAATCATGTGATAGTAGCCATGATGAATAAAAGACATAACATGTGCTAACAATTCCAAATAAGTACATAAAAGATGCCTAAGAGTCTAGACTGATCAATTTTCACATATAAGCCTGAGTACCTACTCATCACCTCGCTCACACGGATTTCACATGACACAAATAGCACAAACAACTCAAATCCTAAGTGTTAGTTCCCCCACACAAAGTTAGACAAGATACTTACCTCAAAAAAGCTAAACCAATACTCTAAAATGACCTTCTCGAGTGAAGCAATCTCCAGACGGCTCAAATTTAGCCAAAATAACTTAATATCATAAAAAATAATTTCGGATAACAAAGCTTTAATCTTTAATAAAAACTAAAAAGTCAACCCCGGACTCACACCTCGGAACCCGACAAATTTACAAAATTCGAACACCCTTTCCGATACGAGTCCAACCATATCAAAATTATCCAATTACAATATCAAATCGTCCTTCAAATCATTATTTTACTTTTTAGAAAGTTTTCACAAAAATTTCCATTTTCTCCCATTCAAATCACTAGTTTAATGTTAAAAATAAGGATGGAATCACGAAATATAATCAAATCCGGGTAAAGAACACTTACCCCAAACCAACACGTGAAGAACCCCTTAAATATCTCTCAAATCCGAGGTCTCTACCTCAAAAGATGATAAATGGAACAAAACCTTTAATCTGGGAATTAATATCTGCTGCCCAGGCATTTGCGCATCGCGATCGCGGAAATAATAATGCGATCGCGAAGAAGAAACAACAATTTCCCAAAAATGCACTACGCGATTGAGAAAATAGGCATGCGATCGCGAAGAACAAATAACACTATCCCCACAAAAAGTACTACGCGAACGTGGAACAAGGAACACGGTTAAACAGTGCCTCCGCTTACGCGATCGCGAACGCGAAGAATAAAGTACTGGCCTCCCCCTCATGGTCGCACACTGCGCGATCACAAAACAACGACTACGAACGCGATGAAGCAGAACTCACACATACACTATCGCGAACCATTCACTACAAACGCGGATAAGGAAAAAAGGGTCACCCACCAAATAGCCTACGCGATCGCGACTGGACCTTCACGATCGTGAATAAGGACATGAGGCACCGGTAAATTAGCATTCCAAAAACATAAAGAAATGGCCCGTAACCTATCCAAAAGAGATCCGAGGCCCCGTCGAAACATACCAAGAAGTTCCATAACATAACGTGGACCTGTTCGAGGCCTCAAATCACGTCAAACAACGTCAAAACTACGAATCACACCTCAAATTGAACTTAACGAACTTATAAACTTTCAACTTCTACAACTCGCGCCGAATCATATCAAATCAACCCGGAATGACATCAAAATTTTCATGCAAGTTCCAAATAACACAACGGAACTATACCAACTCCCGGAATCAAAATCTGAACCCGATATCAACTAAGTCAACTCCCGGTCAAACCTCTCAACCATCCAAACCTTCAACTTTTCATTTTTTGCCAAAATGCATCAAATTAATCTAAGGGCCTCCAAATCCAAATTCGGACACATGCCTAAGTCCAAAATCACCGTACGAAATTATTGGAATCATCAAAACACCATTCCGGAGTCGTCTACACAAAAGTCAAACTTCGGTCAACTCTTTTCACTTAAGCTGCTGAAACAAGAATTATCCTTCCAAATCAATCTCGAATCATCCGAAATGTGAACTCGACCACACACGCAAGTCATAATATATAATACGAAGCTTCCCGAGACCTTAAGACACCGAACAGGACGCTAATTCTCAAAGCGGCCTGTCGGGTTATTATAATAGGTTCAAAAGGTGTATCAAACAAGGTATTATTGATACACAAAGCTAATGCTTGCATTATTTTATCTAATGCATCCTACCAAACGACCCCTTAATACATGCATTCGCATGGTTAAATGCAAAGTTATCCTTAAAGTCCCTTAAAGCTAAAGAATATGGAGGGCGATTTTGTAAGCAACTACTTTTCTTAAAAATTATGCAATAAATTTTAATTTTTAATACACCACACCAAACAATGGATAAAAAATAAGTCTTTGCGTAACTAATTCTTGCATTGCTAACCCATGAATTACTAATCTCTGTATTACTAATACACCTTATTCCACACTATTCTTATACACCCTACCAAACGACCCCTTATTAAATGGGAAGCATGAGTAGCTGATCAGAACGTTACGAAATTCATATGTTCGGCTAATGTGAGTTTACATCGGGTAGTTGTGTCAAAGGAATAAAGTTCTCCCTACCAAGATGTTCTACGGGATCGAATTAGAAATCATTAGTTAAGGTGTTAGCAAAAGCAAGGTTAGAATTTGAAACTTATTAATTTTGAATTTGTCACGAAATTCATAGATCGTCTTAGTTACTAAAATTTGTACTCTTTATAACTTGTGGGAGTAATTTTATATATTGTGTCTACATTAACTACTTTTCATTTCAAAAAGGTATCCCTATTTGATGTCGAATTCAAAATGACCATCCAAAAGCGATGAACATATTTCTCCTTCCCTCTCTTTTAATTCTCATAACTACTTTCATAATTGAAAAGTCTTATGCTTTTCAGTTTCCTCGTCGTCCCACATAGAATGATGGGTTTCTGCCTTTCTGGGACTTAACTATCCAGGCAAAGCACCCTTGTAAAGTGTTAACATTAACTACTACTTCACCTCAGCTACCTTTACAAAATCTCTAACTCCACGTACCCAAAATAGAAAGAAATAATATGATGTTGGCTTCACTACCTTAAAGTTGCTAAAAGGTAAACTTCCTTCAGATTTTACTAGTCACTAATCACACTAATTACTATCGATCAGCTTTCTGCCCACCTGATTTGCCTTGAAAGAATGGATAAAACCTAAGCTCACTACCTTAAAGTTGTTTAAGTACTGTCACCTTCAGATTTTACTAGTCACTAATCACTAATAATGCAGTTCTCTAGCCACTTGATTTGCCTTAGACGAACGAGCACTCTAGGTCTTACTACCTTAAAATTGCTAACAGATATGTTATCACTTTCAGATTTCACTAGTCATTAGTCACACTAATTACGTACTGCCAAAAGTGAATCCAAAATCAGAGGTCGATTCACGATTTAAAATTTATGCTTTTTATCTTTAATGTTTTTAACATTGAACTTATTATATTTTTTAAAATTATGAGTTCATATTTATAATTTATTGCAATTTTAAAGAATTTTTTTGCATGAATTTATACTTTGTGTCAAAAGTATCGAGTTGCATGACTCCGGTATCAATACATTGCATCCGCCTCTGTCCAAAATAAACAAAATGTCACATTGATAACTAAACAGAAAAGGAAGCTACATATAAAATATAGATGTACTCTTAAATAGTATGACCCCTTTCGAGAAATTCACGGGGACTTGGTCCAAATTGGATAACATTACACAATATTTTTTCAAAATAATTTGAACAATTTTTCGATTTGTGTTTGTTATTCTTGCGCATGAACCATGCTAATTAATCTTCTCTATATCGTTCCACTTTTAATAAATGTCCTGAAAGAACATATTACTCAATGTCAAGAATATCTTTTGTGGTTAGCTAACAACTAGCATAAGAGCATATTGTTCGACGGAACGAGCATGAGAAGATGGCAAAGTGTGCTCGATTTAGTACTTTTACTGGTAGCTTGGACAAATACGAAAGACGAAGCTATACTAGTGTCTGGGTTTTGACAATCATAAATATATACTTGGACCATAGATGATATATAGTGAATCTCCATATAAAAGCAATATGCCATATGGAACTTAGTTCGATGGCCTTGGAGATAAGTCATGTAGAACTTTTTTTTTAAAGTCATTTTGAACTTAATTTGAAGATAAAATTCTTAAATTCTAAACTCTAAACCCTTATCTCTAAGCGGATAATATCATATTATGGTAAGAGTATTTTTGGACTAGTTAAGTCTAAATTAGTTAGTCAACTTTGTTCTTATTATAAATCCATTACATTTTTAGAATTATAATTCGTGTAAGATTTTAATGATTTTTCATGAATATATTTATGCTTTTTGTCAAATATATTGAGGTCACGTTGCATCCAATCCAGGAATTCAATTTAGGCTTCAGAACCTTAAAGTTGCCAAAAGATAAGTATGATTACTTTTATATTTTCAATAGTCACTACTGGCTACTCACACTATAATCACTATCGCGCAGTTTTTCAGCCACCTGTGCTGCATGCATTGAAAGAATGGGTCGATTTTGATGTGTCATCCCAATACCAGTTTGAGTAAGCTTAAACCAAAAGGAGATTTTCTATTTTGGTGAAAGGATAACTCGTACTCTCTTTGAAGGGGGGGTTAGTTACGTTATACTAGGATGTGTAATGATTTCCCCTCTCAACTATATCATCTCAAACATTTATTCTTCTGGAGAAGGATATCTCTTGGACACATCTCTTGCTTCTTGATGTTCCCTGGGTTGGCTACTAGTACAAGTTAACATAATTGCCTTTCATATATTATCAAATCAGTCAAATTTTGGTGTTATACATTATGCCAACTTTCCAATTACGACTACACCATCGTTAATTGAAAGGAGGGTTGTTGGAGAAAGTGGAAGACACAAATAAAGACTTGGCATGTCAAATCTGTGTTATATTGTTTGGTGTTAACCTATACAAGGACTTAAAGTTTAGTACAACATTAACGATCATTTTTCTTCCGTAGAAAAGACGTTACAGTTTGTCTTCTTTTACAGAGGAGACAAACTGATAACTACTTTTTTTTTTTTTTTTT
>AWOL01S0039767.1:197931-212328 GCA_000715115.1 Nicotiana otophora | reverse complement strand
AAACTGATAACTACTTTTTTTTTTTTTTTGGTTAGCTTCAAAGTTTCACGTATTAATTTTGATAATAACAAATTAATATAATTATTAATCAAAGAATTTTTACTTATGGTAATCTTATTTTTGCATAGGTCTGTTCAAGAAAAAAGATGCTGGTAAAAATTCAAACAAATATGGAAAATAGAATATCATGTGATAAATTTATCAAGGAAGATTATTTTCAGAAATTTAATCTACAAGCATCATGGAAGGAATAATATTTGAAAGTCATATTTCAAATATTGAATGGTTTACTACAATTGTCACGACCTCAATTTTCCTCTGTAGGATGTCGTAATGGCACCTAGTCTTAGTGACTAGGTAAACCTAACACATACTGAATTAATGGTAAACTCAACCAACAACTATTAAATATGAAACAGAAATTTTCTATACAAAGTCAACAATCCCAAAACCGGTAGTACAAGTTATCAACTCTACTGAGTTTACTAGGACAAATCTTCTAAGTATAACTGTTCCGAAATAGAAATAGACAACACAAGTACAATATCAGAAGGTGACTCTGAGGCCTGCGAATGCGATGACATGCTTGCCTTGAGTCCCCACAGCAAAATCCGAACAACTAGCTAGTGATCAATCAACTCCGAAGTACCTCAATCTGCACAAAATGCGCTGAAAGCATAGCATGAGTACACCACAACGGTACCCAATAAGCATCAAGACTAATCTCAGTGGAGTAGTGACGAGGAACAATCAAGACACCTACTAGACATAATAACCTGTACAAGTACAAATGTGAAACTAACAGGGGACGATATCAATATAAAGCTAAGCATGATAACAATAACAAAATAATGCTTGTAATAGGAAACTAAGAGCAACAATTAGCAACAGGGAACAAACAGGTAATAACGTCGTGGAGTAAGCCGAATACAATTTAAGCCCAGTGACACCAAGTAAAGAAACAAGTAACAACTCTATAAGAGCAACCGCTTCCACACAAGATTTGTTCAAAGATTTTCCCGAGGTACTTCACCTCATAGTCACATTTCACGGGTTCCAATTCATGAACCCTATTCACTTGGCATCTTGTTCCCATATTACAATTCGCAACCGCACGGACGACTCACGTGCCAAGGGAATGAAAATATCTCGTATCCACACGTGTCAACAATAATAACGACTCATGAATATACGGACAACTCACGTGCCAATAGGATAACTCTCACACAAAAGGCAAGTAAACGAGGGTACATATAAATGGTCAATATCATCACAATTCATCTTCTTATACCGATATGGGTGATTAATTACGTGCATACTTATGTAAAAGTTCTATCACAACTCAAGTCAACAAGTACAAGTAGAGAAAATGAATGGCACATAGGAATCAATCACAACAAAATGTACAATGTATAACTCACACATGGTAGGCACACCACTACACAAATATCATCAATAACAATGCCCCTAGGCCATCACAAGTCATCACAAATCATTCTTGACATAGTCCACCTTGTTTCGCCACATGCACAACAATAAAGTAAATGCCCGCCTTGTCTCGCCGCACGCGCATAATAATATTTCCACCTTGTCTCGCCACATGTGCAAACTCACATATATAGCCCGCCTTATCATGCCGCATGTGCAAATATCAATAACAACACTAGCACGGACAACTCACGTGCGAACACCCCGACAATCCTCTCAACAATATCACGTGTGCCAAAAAAATAACAACACAATAAGGTCTTTCACCACATGTGCCCATATGCCACAACTATTCCTCAAAATAAATTTCAATACTACAACCACGCATAGGCCTCGGCTCAACAACGCTGAGTAAAACAACAACAACAACAATATAACACAGGAGCACGACAAGTAAATCAACACAATAACTTTAGAACACAAAGAAACTGAAGAATGAGCTCACAAAGAAGACACAATAGGGAATAATGGTCTCAACACGAATAGCTTAACAAGGGGAGAGGTAACGTGCAACAATGATTCCACATAAGTACAACTCGACGATAAGAGAGATAACATAATTAGTGATTACAAATAAGGATAAGTCAACAATAAAAGAGATAACAAAACTTCAATTAAGGTTAAGCAAATTACGGAAAGGACAACAATAACTTCAATTAAGGTTAACCAATTATGAAAAAGACAACATAAGTTCAATTAAGGTTAATCAATTATGGAAAAGACAACATGGTAATAAGAGAGGCGATAACTTCAGCTAATGCACATAAGCGTTTATTGGCAATAAGGGTAGAACATGAATCAATCAACTCCAAATAAGACACGTAAGGGTAAATTTAGTAAGTGAAGGATTTAACATGATAAGACAACTTCATTTCTAATGGACATAAGAACCTAAGAACCTAAAACGGTCAAATTCTTACAAATAAGCCCAAGTACGTACTCGTCACCTCGCGTACACGGCCTTCACATGATACAATTAGCACAAATTACTCAAATCCTAAGGTATAGTGCCCCCCCCCACAAGGTTAGGCAAGATAATTATCTCAAAGAAACTAGACCGATACTCTAAAATGACCTTCTCGTGTGAAACAACCTCCGAATGACTCAAATCTAACTAAAATAACTTAACATCATAAATAAAAATCATAGAAAATAATTCCAGGTAATAAATCTTCGATCTTGAAAGAGAAATAAAAAGTCAACTAAAAAGGTTAACCCCGGGCTGGCGTCTCAGAGCCCGATAAAAATTATAAAATCCGAACAGCCATTCGATAACGAGTCCAACCATATAAGAATTACTCAAATCCGACCTCAAATCGCCTTTCAAATCTCCAAAGTTTAGTCTAAGAAGTTTTCACAATTTTTTCCCAAATTTCCAACTTAAATCACTAATTAAATGATGAAAATAGCAATGGATTCATGAAATAGAATAAGATTCGGGTAAAGAATACTTACCCCAATGAATTATTTGAAAAACCCACAAAACATCATCACTACCGGAGCTCCCTAGGTCCAAAAATAAGTCATGAAACCAAACCCTCGAATATACGCTTCGGTCCAGGCTTTTCGCATTTGCGGACAGAAATGCCACACCTGTGACCTCACATTTACGAGAAAAGGATCGCATCTATGAACCCAACTTACCAGACCAGGATCCACATTTGCGGAAAAGAATCAATCGCACATGCAATAGTGCAGAAGCGCCAAACGAACTGCAGAAGTGAACCCCTACGCATTTGCGATCCTTGAGCCGTAGAAGCAGCCATCACACCTGTAACGACCTGAATGGTCTTTTGAGAATTTGCATTCCGTTTGACGGTTTAAGGTCTTGAGCAACTTCGTATTATGTGTTATGACTTGCGTGTGTGGCCGAGTTCAGCTTTCAGATGATTCGGGGTCAATTTGGAAGAAGGATTCTTGTTTTAGAACCTTAAGCGGTAAGAGTTGACTGGAATTTGACTTTTGTGTAGACGACTTTGAAATGGAATTTGATGATTCCCATAGCTTTGTATGATTATTTTGGACTTAGGCGAGCATACGGATTTGGATTTGGAGGTCCGAAGGATAATTTGAAGCATTTTGGCGACAATTGGAAAGTTGAGTGTTTGGAAGGATAAGAGGTTTGACCAGGAGTTGACTTTATTGATATTGGGCTCGGATTGTGATTCTGAGAGTTGTATTAGCTTTGTTATGTCATTTGAGACTTGCATGCAAAATTTGACGTCATTCCGGGTTGATTTGATATGTTTCGGCACGAGTTTTGGAAGTTGGAAGATTTGCAAATTCATAAGTTCGATTTGTGGTACGATTCATAGTTTTGACATTGTTTGACGTGATTTGAGACTTCGAGCGGGTCTGTGTTATGTTATGGAACTTGTTGGTATGTTTTAACGGGGTCCCGGGGGCCCCGGGTGTTTTTCGGATGGGTTACGGGTCAACTTCCCCTTATTGGGAGTTGCTGATAGGTGATGTCTGATAACCTCCTCCGCGATCGCGTAGAGTTAGCCGCGATCCCGTAGTGTATTTGTTGACTTGCCATACTTTCTTCTTCGCGTTTTCATGGATAGGATCGCGATCACGTACATTAAGGCTATGGTGAGCCGCGTTCGTACTCTTCTTTCTGTGATCGCATAGTGCTTTTCCTTGGGCAGTGATATTTCACCTTCGCGATTGCATTCCTCTGTTCATGATCGCGTAGTGTTTTTCTTGGCAGCTGATGATTCCTTCTTCGCGATCGCATATAAAATTTCGAGATCGCGATGCATGTTACCTGGGTAGCAGAATATATTTTCCAAAATCGTGGGTTTGGTCCATTTTTCATCTTTTGAGCTAGAGACCTAGGATTTGAGTGATATTTCGTGGGTTTTCAAGCAAATCATTGGGAATTGAGTCGTGCGGAGATTGTTTTACCCGAGAAGGTCATTTTAGAGTAACAGTCTAGCTTCTTTGAGGTAAGTATCTTTCCTAACTTTGTGTGGGGGAAACTACCCCATAGGATTTGAGTCTTTGATGCTAATTATGTCATGTGAAGGCCGTGTACGCAAGGTGACAAGTACGTGCTCAGACTTATTTGTGAAAATTTGACCGTTTAGGGCTCTTAGGTCCTTATGTCTATTAAATATGAAGTTGTTTTGTCATGTTAGGTTCCCCATTTATTAAATTCACCCTTACGTGTCTTATTTGAATTAATTGCTTCATGTTTTACTCTAATTGCCGATTAAACTCTTATGTTCCTTAACTGAAGTTGTTGCATCTTTTATTTCCATTTTATCCTTTCCGTAATTGTTTATCCTTGATTGAAGTTATTATTATTTTTTTCATAATCTGCTTATCCTTAATTAAATTTGTTGTATTTCTTCCGTAACTGCTCAACCCTAAATGAAGTTTTGTTATGCCTTATCATTGTTGACTTATTCTTATATGGAATTATTGATTCATGTTATCCCTTTTATCATTGAATTGTACTTTTGTGGAATCATTGCTACACATTATCGCTTCCTTGTTGAACTATTCTTGTTGAAACCATTATTCTCTGTTGTGTCTTTCATTGTGTGCTCGTTCTTCCATTTCATTATGTTTTGAAGTTCCTGAGTTGATTTATTTGCCGTATTCTCGTATTATTATCATTGTTGCTGTTGTATTCAGTGTTGTTGAACCGAGGGCTATGTGTGGTTGTGACATTGGAACTGTTTTGAGGAAATGTTGTGGCATGTGCGCACATATTGTGAAAGTCATTTATCTGGGTTGTTATGTTTTGGCATACGTGTTATTGTTGAGATAATTGTTATGTTATTTGCACAAGGTTTCTGTCGTGCCGTTGTTATTGTGTTTACACGAGGTTTCTTTCGTGATGTTGTTATTATTTATATGCATGCGGTGGTATAAGGTCTGAATTTTTGAAATGCATGCGCTGAGATAAGGTGGGGTTGGAACACGTGGCTAGTAGGGGAACTACTAGAAGCCATGCGGTGTGATAAAGTGGGCTAAAACGCGGATGCTACTTCAAAAACAATTATTTTCAAAAACTAAATATAAAGGCTTCTGCGGTGATATACGGAAAGTTTGTGATTCATTTTATGATTTGAGACTAAGAGGAGGTACCTCGGTAGGGATCTTGTTGTCATTTTCCCATTCTTTTGTACTTGTCCTTGATTGTTGCCTCCTTAACATACAATTAGTTGTCTTCCTCCGTGTTGCACTATTTGCTTAGTTCTATGTAGCTAATCTTGTTGTGCTAGTCGTTGCTTCAAACTTCATTGCTGCCTTTATTACACTGTACATTGTGTGGTGATTGTTGCTTATGTGCCATTCACTGCCTCTGCTCTTATTTGTTGACTTGAATTGTTGTAGAACACTTGCACAAGCATACATGTAGTTAAATCGCCCATATCAGTTTTAGTAGATGAATCCTGACGTCATTGACCATTATACATACTCTTGTCTACTTGCCTTCTGTGTGAGGATTGTCTATTGGCACGTGAGTCGTCCATGCGGTTATGAGTTGTAATGTAGGCACAATATGCCAAGTAATTAGGGTTCATGAATTGGGACCCATGAGTTGTGATTATGAGGTTCGATACCTCGTAGAAATGCTTGAACAAATATGGTGTGAAAGCGGTTGTTCTTATTGAGTTGTTGCTGGTTTTCCTTTATTTGGCTTCACCGGACTTGGACTGTGATCATCTTACTCTACAACATTATTACCTGACTGCTTCCTGTTAAATCTTGACGTTACCAGTGTATCATTGCAAGTATTATTTTGTATTCCTTATCCTGCTTAGCTTTATATTAATATTGTTTATCTGTTAGTTCACTTTCACACTTTTTCAAGTTGTTTAGTCCGGTAGGTGTCTTGATTGTCCCTCGTCACTAATCTATCGAGGTTAGTCTTGATACTTACTGGGTACCGTTGTGGTGTACTCATGCTACACTTCTGCACATTTTTATGCAGATCTAGGTGCCTCGGATAATGCTGATTATTAGCTAGATAGTCGAGCATTACTGTGGAGACTCAAGGTAAACCTGCCTTCGCATTAGCAGGCCTCAGAGTCACCTTCTGATATTGTGCTTGTACTGTTTAATCCTTTTTCGAAAAGTTGTATTTAGGGATTTTTCTACTAAACTCAGTAGAGGTTATGACTTGTACTACCGGTTTTGGGATGTCATTTCATGTTGTAAATGTTGAGTTCATTTAGAAATATCCAGTTTCTACTTAATAGTTCTATTGGTTAATTTCTGTCAATTTATTCAATAAGTATTAGGCTTACCTAGTCGTATAGACTAGGTGCCGTCACGACATCCTACGGAGAGAAACTGGGGTCGTGACAAGTTTGTATCAGAGCTCTAGGTTCATAGGTGCTACAAGTCATAAACGAATTTAGTAGAGTCTGGCGAATCGGTACAGAGACGTCTGTACTTATCTTTGAGAGGCTACAGAACTATTAGGACATTGTCACTTCTTTCATTCCTATCGTGCGAGTTTATTGGTCTCGGTGTTTGAACTTTTTTCATTCTATTATCTTACAAATGGTGAGGACAGGAGCTGCAGTTACCAACGACGCTGCCCCCGAAGCCGGTATTGCTAGAGACTCGGCTAGAGGCAGAGGCAAAGGTCGAGGAGGAACACGTACCGTAACTAGAGCACTTGTCAGAGCAGTAATTGAAAAGTTGCCAGTAGCTCCGCATGGGGGACAGGCACCGGAGGCGCCTGTTGCTACCCCGAGACTTCAGGAGATTTTGGCACAGTTCGTGAGCATGTTTGGTACATTGGCTCAGGTGGTGGTTGATTTCGGTTGCACCAGCTTCTTCACAGATCGGGGGAGGAGCTCAGACTCCCGCTGAACGTACTCCAGATCAGCGAGTCCACGTTGGTCAGGTTCCAGGTGTCATGCCGACATAAGCTGTTATCCCAGTTCTGCCCGTGGTGAGGGCAGCAACATCTGAGGAAGAACGTCTCAGACTTGCGAGGTTCAAGATGTATTATCCCCATACTTTCACTGTTTCAACTTCAGAGGATGCACATAGGTTCCTAGGGGAGTGCTACCATATTCTCCGCACTATGGGTATTGTGGAGACGAGTGGGGTTGCTTCTACTATAGTCCAGCGTAAGGGAGCGGCATATCTGTGGTGTCAAGCGTATGAGTTGGGTAGTCCGACCGATGCAACTCCACTTTCATGGACTCAGTTTTTAGAGGTGTTCTTGAGAGTTTGTTCCCCAGACCCTTGGGGAAGCATGACGCGCGAAGTTGAGTAGCTGCGCCAGGGCACTATGTCGGTGTCAGAGTATGCCGTTAGATTCAGTGATTTGTCCAGACATGCACCTATTTTAGTTTCTACAATCAGAGAGCGAGTCCGCAGGTTCATTGAGGGGCTTAATCAGGATATCCAGTTTGGCATGGCTCGGGAGTTAGAGACGGATATTCCATTTCAGTAGGTGGTAGAGATCGCTCGCCGATTAGAAGGCACGTGGGACCAGGAGAGAGGGGACATGCAGGGTCATGAGAGAGAGTCCAGGGAGGCTAAGAAGCTTTATGGACCGGGAGGATCTACTAGTACCTATATTTAGAGGCAGGGTACACCATGGTAGAGGTTTTGTAAGTCAGCGAGTTCATTTTGCACTTCAAGCTTCGCACGGTGCTTCAGATATCCATGGGTCTCAGAGTGCCCGTACCGGACAGCTTCCGCAGTCACGCCAGCAGAGGGGTTGCTTTGAGTGTAGAGATACTAGCCACATGGTGAGAGATTGTCCCAAACTTAGGGCAGATGTGTCACAGCGGGGTATTTAGGCTATGAGTTCTGCTCCAGTTACTGATATCCCAGAACTGTTAGCTTGGGGAGCAGGTCAGGCGTGTAGAGGGCGTCCAAGAGGGGGAGGCCCGACCTATTGATGTGTTTTCTACGGTAGGGCTGAGGCCGTTACACCAGATAATGTTGTACACGTATGGTTTCAATTTGTTATAGAGGAGCATCATTTGTATTGTCTTTCGGTTATGCTTATCGGGGTTAGTCCTCCTTTGTTACTTCACATACGAATGAGTTTAGTGATTTAGTACTCTACTTATGTGTTTGCCTCTGTTGGGAGATTCTATAGTGGTAGCCCGTGTCTATCATTTTGTTTTTATTCATTACTGAGAGCTATGAGACTAGAGGTGGCCTTCCTGTTACTCATTTCGGTAGTTTTGATGTGATTTCTGGGTGATGGATTACGACTTGTGATTTAGATACTCTACCGGTGTGGGAGTTCAGTATGTGTTGTGATTTTGTTGGCGGAATTGAATTAGAGGAAGGTTTCGGTTGGTATGATGCATATTCCACTTATAATTCAGAGTTGAGGGTGAGACCCTCACGGTTTCATATGATTTGATGTGTTAGAACTGGGCTGCGTGCTGCGGTGGAGTTATATTAGGATGAGATCCTTGCGATTAGTTCATATGTCTTGATTCTCCCTTGTGAAATTGATTTGTAGTATGATACTGATATGGAGTGGTGCCTGTCTGGCTTGTTTGATAGTTCTCTTATGTGTTTCTCCTTGCATATTTAATTGTATTCGCGTTGTGCTTATTGGGTTTTAGCTTACCAAGTGTGTGCCCAGGTGGCGTTAGATGTGACTTGTTGATTCGGGTGTATAGTTATGAGGTCTTCATATTTCTTGCATCGTTGTCAGTGTTGAGAAGGTTTGGAACATGGTTCTAGCGGATATGAGGTTAATCGCCGGTGCTGGGTTTGATTATGGACAACTATTGTGATCAGAAATATTGTTATGGACATATGTGTAGTATGTTACGTCGTGTGTTTGTATCTTGTGGGTGTAGGCATAAATTTTGCAACTGGTTGAGGCTGATACTGTGTGTTAATGTAGGAATCAGGTCTTTTGAAAATGATCGAATGGTGAGGAATTTGGTTCTAAGGCTTATTAGTATTAGTGAAAGGAAAACATTTCAGTTGATATGGTGTCATCGGTCCTATGTGGATTAGGGTGATGGGGATCACCCGCGGATGTATGTATGGTAAGTCCACTCAGTGAATTGACGACTTCAGAATAGTTCTTGGCACGTTCGAGGACGAACGTTTGTTCAAGAGGGGGAGAGTGTAACGACCCAAATATTCATTTTGAGAATTTGCGTCCCATTCTGCAGCTTAAGGAATCAAGAAGCTTCATATTATGTGTTATGATTTGCGTGTGTGACCGAGTTCAGTTTTCGGATGATTCTGTGTCAATTTGGAAGAAGGATTCTTATTTTAGAAGCTTAAGCGGTAAGAGTTGACCAAAATTTAACTTTTATGTAGATGACTCTGAAATGGCGTTGTGATGATTCCAATAGTTTCGTATGGTAATTTTTAAATTAGGCGTGCGTCCAGATTTTGATTTGGAGGTCCATAGGATAATTTGAAGCATTTTGGCGAAAATTTGAAAGTTGAAGTTTTGGAAGGATAAGAGGTTTGACCGGAAGTTGACTTTATTGATATCGGGCTCGGATTGCGATACCAAGAGTTGGATTAGCTCCATTATGTCATTCGAGACTTGCATGCAAAATTTGACGTCATTCCGGGTTGATTTGATATGTTTTGGCACGAGTTTTGGAAATTGGAAGATTTGAAAATTCATAAGTTTGATTCGTGGTGTGATTCATAGTTTCGACATTGTTTGTCGTGATTTGAGACATCGATCAGGTCCGTGTTATGTTATGGAACTTGTTGGTATGTTTCGACGGGGTCCCGGGGGCGCCAGATGTGTTTCAGGTGGGTTACGGGTCACATTCCCCTTGTTTGAAGTTGCCGATAACTGGTGTCTGATAACCTCCTTCGCGATCACGTAGAGTTAGCCGTGATCGCGTAATGTATTTGTTGACTTGCCACACTTTGTTCTTCGCGTTTGCATGGATTTGATCGTGATCGCGTACGTTAAGGCTATGTGAACCACGTTCATACTCTTCTTTCTGCAATCGTGTAGTGCTTTTCCTTGGGTAGTGATATTTCACCTTCGCGATCGCATTCCTCTGTTCGCGATCACGTAGTGTTTCTATTGGCAGCTAATGATTCCTTCTTCGTGATCACATATGAAATTTTGAGATCGCAATGTATGTTATCTGGGCAGCAGAATATATTTTCCAAAATCATGGGTTTTGTCCATTGTTCATCCTTTGCGCTAGAGACCTCGTATTTGAGTGATGTTTCGTGGTTTTTTCAAGCAAATCATTGAGATTTGAGTTGTCCGGAGATTGTTTCACTCGAGAAGGTCATTTTAGGGTAACTGTCTAGCTTCTTTAAGGTAAGTATCATGCCTAACGTTGTATGGGGGGAAACTACCCCTTAGGATTTGAGTTTTGATGCTAATTGTGTCATGTGAAGGCCATGTACGCAAGGTGACGAGTACGTGCTCGGACGTATTTCTAGAATTAATTGCTTATGTCCATTAAATATGAAGTTGTTTTGTCATGCTAAATTCCCCATTTATTAAATTCACCCTTACGTGTCTTATTTGAATTAATTGCTTCATATCTTACCTTTATTGCCGATTAAACTCTTATGTGCCTTAACTGAAGTTGTTGTCTCTTTTATTTCCATGCTATCCTTTCCGTAATTGTTTATCCTTGATTGAAGTTATTATTATCTTTTCCATAACCTGCTTATCCTTAATTGAATGTGTTGTATTTCTTCCATAATTGCTCAACCCTAAATGAAGTTTTGTTATCCTTTATCATTGTTGACTTATCCTTATTTGGAATCATTGATTCATGTTATCCCTCTTATCGTTGAATTGTACTTTTGTGGAATCATTGCTACACATTATCTCTTCCTTGTTAAGCTATTCTTGACCATTATTCCCTGTTGTGTCTTTCATTGTGAGCCCGTTCTTCTATTTCATTGTGTTTTGAAGTTCTTGAGTTTATTTACTTGCCATATTCTCGTATTATTATCGTTGTTGCTATTGTATTCAGTGTTATTGAACCGAGGACTATGCGTGGTTGTGACATTGGAACTGTTTTGAGAAAATGTTGTGGCATATGGGCACATATTGTGAAAGTCATTTATCTGAGTTGTTATGTTTTGGCATACGTGTTATTGTTGAGATAATTGTTATGTTGTTTTCATGAGGTTTCTGCCGTGCTGTTATTATTGTGTTTGCATGAGGTTTCTGCCGTGATGTTTTTATTATTGATACGCATGCATTGGTATCGGGTCTGGATTTTTGAAACGCATGCGATGAGATAAGGTGGGCTTGAAACACGTGGCTAGTAGGGGAATTACTAGAAGCCATGCGGTGTGATAAGGTGGGATAAAACGTATGATGCTATTTTTGGAAAAATGATTTTCAAAAACTACATATAAAGGCTCCCGCGGAGATATAAGAAAAGTTTGTGATTTTTTGTATGATTTGAGACTACGATGCGGTACTTCGGTACAGCTCTGGTTGTGATTTTCCCATTCTTTTTACTTGTCCTTGATTTTTGCCTCCTTAGCATACTATTAATTGTCTTCCTCCGTGTTGCACTATTTGCTTAGTTCTATATAGCTAATCTTGTTGTGCTAGTTATTGCTTCAAACTTCATTGCTGCCTTTATTACGATGTACATTGCGTGGTGATCATTCCCCATGTTCCATTCATTGCCTCTGCTCTTATTTGTCGATTTGAATTGTGGTAGAATACTTGCACAAGCATACATGTAGTTAAATCACCCATATTTGTTTTAGAAGATAAATCCTGACGTCATTGACCATTATACGTACTCTTATCTATTTGCCTTCTGTGTGAGGATTGTCTATTGCTACGTGAGTCGTTCTTGCGGTTATGAGTTATAATGTGAGCACTAGATGCCAAGTGATTAGGGTTCATGAATTAGGACCCGTGAGCTGTGATTATGAGGTTCGGTACCTTGTGGAGATGCTTGAACAGATGTGGTGTGAAAGTGGTTGTTCTTATTGAGTTGTTGCTGGTTTTCCTTTATTTGGTTTCACCGGACTTCGACTGTGATCAGCTTACTATACAACATTATTACCTGAGTGCTTCCTGTTAAATCTTGACGTTACCAGTGTATCATTGCAAGTATTGTTTTGTATTTCTTATCCTGCTTAGCTTTATATTAATATCATTTCTCTTTTAATTCACCTCCACACTTGTTCAGTTTGTTTAGTCCGGTGGGTGTCTTGACTGTCCCTCGTCACCACTCTACCGAGGTTAATCTTGATACTTACTAGGTACCGCTATGGTGTACTCATACTACACTTCTGCATATTTTTATACAGATCTAGGTGCCTCGGATATTGCTGATTATTAACTAGCGGGTCGAGCATTGCTGTGGAGACTCAAGGTAAACCTACCGTCGCATTTGCAGGCCTCAGAGTTACCTTCTGATATTGTACTTGTATTGTTTAATCCTTTTCCAAACAATTGTATTTCGGGAATTTTCTAGTAAACTCAGTAGAGCTTATTACTTGTACTAGCGGTTTTGGGATGTTATTTCATGTTGTAAATGTTGTTTTCATTTAGAAATATCCAGTTTCTTCTTTATAGTTCAGTTGGTTAATTTTTGTCAATTTATTCAATAAGTGTTAGGCTTACCTAGTCGTAGAGACTAGATGCCGTCATGACATCCTATGGAGAGAAATTGGGGTCGTGACAGTACCTGCGTGCAAAACTCCGCAGAAGCAAAGCTTCCACCCAAAATTCAACGTCGCAGAAGCTTTGCAAATCGCACAGAAGCAGAGACGCACCTGCGCTCCAAAATGTGCTGGTGTGAAGCACCAGAACCAGACCTGCTCAAAAGCATGAAAATGATCTGAAGCTCGTCCGAAACACACCCGGGCCCCCCGGGACCCCATCTAAACATACAAAAGAGTTCCATAATATACGACAGACCTGCTCGTGGCCTAAAATCACATCAAACAATATCCAAACTACGAATCGCACCGCAAATCGAACTTAATAAGCTTATGAACTTTCGATTTTTACAACTCGTGCTGAGTCATATCAATTCAAAATCCCAACCCGATATCAATGAATTCAACTCGCGGACAAACCTCTCAACCTTCCAAACCTTCAACTTTCCAATTTTTGCAAAAATGCATCAAATTAACCTACAGAATTCCAAATCCTAATCCGGATGCACACTTAAGTCTAAAATCATCATACGGATCTATAGGAAATCATCAACCACCATTCTGGAATCGTCTTTAGAAAAGTCAAACTCCGTCGGCTCTTATCGCTTAGGTTTCTAAAACAAGAATCATCCTTCTAACCCAACCTCGAAACATCCAAAATACCGAACTCAACCACACACACAAGTCATAATATACAACACGAGCTACACGAGACCTTAAGCCACAGAACCTGACGCTAATTCTCAAAACGACCGATCGGGTCGTTACAACAATATTAGAAGTAGACTCTACGGAAATTATGGAATGAAAGTTTTTAAATATCTTGAAAGGAAGGTTGCTAAAATCATGGAGAAGATCTGTGTGGAAGGAAGAAAGATATTATATTGAAGAGATACTACAAGGCCAAAGAAGAATATATTTTTTATAGAAAGAAAATATATTATGGGTACAGTACAATCTATATTATATAAGATATATGGATATCCCATCAGTACTTACTCACTAAAGGAAAAACAATTGCAGATCAAGCTTACTAGATATTCTGTAAGATAAACATGAGTGGTCCAAGTCCAAGAAGAATTTGGCAAGAAAATATTTACTATGGATTGTGATGGAAGTAAGAATATTCTTAATACAACCTATATTTTGGAGCGTATTCAAATTGGTACTTCGCCAAAGAAAGAAAGATTCAAATCAAAAAGGATATTGGTACTACAATGAAAAGAGATTGAATATAAATGAAATCAAAAGAAGTACCAAGAATATACAGGCAATTGTAATATGCCTAATATAAGTCATATATATATATAT
>AWOL01S0039767.1:143406-170265 GCA_000715115.1 Nicotiana otophora | reverse complement strand
GGGGGGGGGGGGGGAGGTTCTCACTTGATGTACTATCTACATTTCAAGAAGATGACTTCAGGGAAGCAACTAGTTTATCTAGCATATCCCCTTAATACCTTTAATTAAGTCTTTGATTAAATATTCTTATTTTGTACTCAATGGTTTGCCATCATCAAAAGGGGGAGATTGTTAGCTTCAAGATTTCACGTATTGATTTTGATGATAACAAATCAACATATTTATTAGTCAAAGAAGTTTTACTTATGGTAATCTTATTCTTGCATAGGTTTGTTAAAGGAAGAAGATGCTGGTAAAGATCCAAGCAAATATAGGAAAGATAATATCATGTGATGAATTTATCAAGTAAGATTATTTTTAGAAATTTAATCTCCAAGCGTCAGGGAAGGAATAATATTTGAAAGTCATATTTCAAATATTGAATGGTTTACTACAATATCAGAAGAAGACACTACGGAAATTATGGAATGAAAGTTTTTAAATATCTTGAAAGGAAGGTTGCTAAAATCCCGGAGAAGGTCTATCATTTTGTGGAAGGAAGAAAGATACTATATGGAAGAGGTACTACAAGGTCAAAGAAGAATACATTTTTTATGGAAAGAAAATATATTATGGATATAGTACAATATATATTATGGTAGAGATTTGAAGATCCCATCAGTACTTACTCACTAAAGGAAAGAAATCGAACATCAAGCTTACTAGATATTCCGTACGATACAAATGAGTGGTCCAAGTCCAAGAGGAATTTGGCAAGAAAATATTTACTACGGATTGTGATAGAAGTAAGAATATTCTTAATACAACCTATATTTTGGAAAGTATTTGAATATAAGGGAGTGATACCATTTAGAGAGATCAAGGCAGTAAAAGTCCATGCTCAAGGTGACTAGATTCAAAGTAATACAAATCAAGATCCAGTATAAAGAAGAGGATCTTAAATTTCTTTTAGGTTATCTAAATAAGAGCTAAAGTTTGTGCAACCAGAAACCTGCCATAAGAAGAAGAACTTAGAAGTTATTTTCGAAAGATTCTATCAAGCAAATGATGTCTAAGTTCAATGATAGATCAGAAAGTGTAGATATTTTGGATAAACAATGAAGATGCATTCAACAAGAATAATTCTTGATTGATACTTCGCCAAAGAAGGAAAGATTCAAGTCTAAAAGGAGATTGGTACTACAATGAAAAAGGAATGAATATAAATGAAATCAATGGAAGTACCAAGTATATAAAGGCAATTGTAATATGCCTTATAGAAGTCACGTGCATATATATTTACACATGAAGACTTGATGTCTTACATGGAAATAATCTTTTATACAAAAGGCATTAAATAATATGGCCTTGATTTTTGGAATTGTAAAGGAAGAGATATCAAATCAATGTGAGATCAACTATGTACAAAATGACTTGCAATATGTAAAGATCTCTTAATGGACATTCATTTGTACTCAAAGGAAACAGTAGTTACTCTTTCAACATCAGACTTAATCGAGATCATGTTCAAAAGAGCAAGAAGCAGTAAAGGAAAGTTGGAGCAGCAGCAAAAGAAAATCCTTTTCCAAATTAGAAGACAGCTGCCACGACTAGAATATTCAACGACCAAGTATAAAAGAGAAGACACTTGCAACATCAAATTTTTTTAATTTTCTACCAAACTACAAGTTCTTTATTCTATTCTTATCGAGCATTGTAATTCACTTTTAGTAGATTTACTGAGTATACAAAAGAATAAAGAGAGACAAAAAAAATATTGAAGAGGCAGTGCGTCATGAGAGGTTGTGTCATTGTTCGTTTCTTTGGTGAGCGAGTGAAAA
Source organism: Nicotiana otophora (assembly GCA_000715115.1). NCBI lineage: Eukaryota > Viridiplantae > Streptophyta > Magnoliopsida > Solanales > Solanaceae > Nicotiana > Nicotiana otophora. The sequence goes on along the minus strand of AWOL01S0039767.1, from coordinate 168,445 downwards.
CCAAAGGATCGTTGTTGGTGAGCCAGTAAAAACCAACCCTTGTTCATTGTTGGTGAGCGAGTAAAAACCAACCTTGTAAATATTGGTGGTGAACGTTGAAAATCACACAAATTGTACTCAACCCAAATTACAAAGAGCTAAAGAGATAACCTCCTTGTAATCCAAGGGAATTGGATTATGATACCACATTGGTTCCGAACCAGTATAAAATTCCTGGTGACATTTACTTTATTGCTCCCATATTTTATTATTACCATTACTGTTTATTGAGATTAGTATTTGTTTAAATCGAAGTACTAACAATATTGTGCAGGCTGCCTCCGTGTTAGTCGACTAGGTCTGAAGAGTAGTCGACTAGAAATTTAAAAAGGCTACAATTCTCTCCCCCTCTTGTATTTTTACTTTTATTATACTTGAATCGGGGTTTTGAGCTTAAAAATTTCATTGACATGTAAAAAGTGGGCTTAACCCTAAGAATGTACTACATCTAAGAAATTATTTCATCGAACATATTCTCCTTTTAGAATTTAATGGTCATAGACCACCTTCTTGTGATTATGGCTAAATTGATTGGTTCCGGGTCAAAAAAGAAAGAACTAAAAGATTTCACTTTTAGAAAGCGCCTATACCTAATGACTTGAGCTGTTATTTTCATATATATATATATAATTTTATTTTTGTATTTGTAACGCTATGAGTGCAAAAGTTGTGATAAAACTCATTCTGATTTCTGCAATATGCCATTACACTTTTATCAGTAATTTTTGGTTTGACGAATTTGCTTGGGGATAAACCAGCTAAACTGAGCTAAGTACAATCAACTGAGCTAAGGTACTATCAATTGACCTAATAAGCTTATTAAGTATAAACCCTGTTCCTCAGTTACGATTCTTGGCTGATTTAGCTTCAATGTAAGCGGTCGTTTGGTACAATATGTGGGATAAACAAGAATATCTCGTGGGATGGGATATCCCATGAGATGCTAACCCACCTTTTATATGGGATAGTTAATCCCACTTTTTTTGTGTAATTTTTATCCCGAGATTAACTATCCTATAACTAAACATGAGATAAATATAATCTTAAATTTTATCCCGAGATTATTATCCTTACCTCGCTATTGCTAAAGTTAGTTACTTGAAGTCGAACTTGTTGTATTTGGTTATTCTTCCTAAGATTCTATTTCGATAGTGTGTTATTTCATCACTTAAATACGTCTCCTTCTGGATTACAGTACGTAGTTAACGTATCTCACTAAATCACTAGTTTTAATACTGATACAAGATACAAACCGTAGGTATTATATTTTCAGTCCTAGTTTCTTTTTGCATAGTTAGGTCTTTCTTTTAATACAAAATTCTGAACACAAATCTTTGACTGCAGTTACTTAAACCTACACCACCTTGTCGGACAGCTCAAAATCTGCTTTAGTTGCAATATAATGGTCTTTTATTATTAGAATTCAGAAGTAGTAGGAACATGTCTACAGCTATGTACCCAAGTCTTTCAAGCTACCATGTTTGTTTAATACTCCCTTTGCTTCAATTTAGATTATAAATTTTTCTTATTAGTTTGTTCCAAAACAAATCACACATTTCTACAATTGAAAATAATTCAACTTTAAACTCTTCATTTTACCCATTTTACCCTTAATGAGAGACTTTTATAACTACACAAATATCATGGTCCCACAAAACTTTTACCCTTTAAGCTTCAAAATTACAAGTTTCAAAAATCTTTTTTTTCTTAAATTCCGTATCGAATCAAACTAGCTCATCTCATTTGAAACGGAAACCAGCTTGTGTCAACCTCAAACTTCTGGCTCATGATTTTTATCAGTAAAGAAAAATGTTAATTAAATTGGTCACATGACTACGGTTTGCCACACACTTGGATGCGACTTGGTCGTCAAAATCAGTATCCATATCAATAACTTAATGTTCGGAAATACAAATTTCTTTAATTTAGTGTTCTTTCTGTTTATAATTTTACTTAGAGCTGGCCTTCTTATTTAAAAATATGTTTTTATTTAAATTGTTCTTCTTGCTATGTGTTGTACTAGTTTATAATGTGATTTATTGTCAAGAACTCAAAACTTATATTGAATAGATAAAGGTTATATCTTGTATTATCTTCTATAGAGAAGAATTTTACTTAAACTCCCTCATAAGACTTGAAATAAAGTATACTTCTATTGAAAATAGTGGATGAGCTAAAGTTATATGGATATTATTAAGGTTCTATTTCTAGGAGAATTTTGAGGGCAGATCTGGGCGAAATGGTAGAGTGCTCTTTTGGTACTATATAATGTTTATCCGTAAATCGGTACAGTTAAATTTGTTCGTGATTTCTAGACAGGTGAGTCAATTTGATCCCAAAAATAATGAATTAATCGATTGATATATAAGATACTTAACTCAAAATATAGATGAAATAATAGATTCAAAGAACCCGGGAACAAGATTTTCGGGCGCAATGATGACGAGATTAATCAATGAGAGAGAGATCATCTCAGATTGCTGTGTAGAATGTATTCAATGTATTGCAGAAAAAACCATGCCTATAATGATAGTTGAACCTATTATTTATAGCTCAGTAGGTGTAATGGTTGGGCCCACCACTAATGACAATTGTTGGAGTATGATAATAGAACCCTAACGGTAAACATAAATGCTCATACTCCTTTAATGAGCCGTTACTCTTTAATGCTATGGAATATCCTTCATTAAATTTCACCGGGTGCAACATGCTTAATGCCCTTATGAACTTGCCTTTATCGGTGACACACGAGGTAATTGTGCCCGATTTTCCATCATTCCGCTTTTGATTCCACGTGTCTCCTTCTTAGATGGCCACGTAACATACCATATTTTACCCAGTGCAGATAGTTCCCCTGCTTTCCGGTGGCATAACTTTGTGTTACCAGGAAGTTGGTGAAAATCTTCTTTTGGCGGGAATCACTATAATTCCTTTTGTAAGTCACTGACGGTTGATTAGATGTTTGTCCCTCCGCATTTAATGCCTAGAACATGCGTCCTCTTATGATTTAGCATGACTTTTGTCGATTATCGAGATAATTAGAGCCAAGTATTTTATCCGCCCAAAAATTTACCTATACATATCAACTCCCTTCTCTTTTGTGTTTTACTAGTTGCTTCATCTTCAAACCTGCATTCTTACTTTTCATTTCTTCTTTACCTCTTCCCAAACTCAGAATTTCTTCTTCCCTTCTTGTAATGACTTCTTTATCTAAACGTTCTGGCTTTTCGAAAAGTAAAAGCAAAATCGAAGATTCTACTCCTCTAACAGTGAGTTCCATAATCCCCTAAAGACTTAGTGTTTTGAAGGATTTTGAACAGAAATTCTCTACTGATAGCCCCTCTACATGGGCGGTTAGCAGGTACCTATCTTCCATTCGTCCTTCTAGTATCCCTGCTGTGAAGAAAGACTGCCGCTGCCCCAATTTGCTCATCATCGCTCCCGATCTATCGGAGCGAGTGACCCTCCCCAGAAAGGGTTTCACATATTTTTATACGTATCCCTTTACCTTGGGTATGTTTTCTTTGACTGAGGAACTTGATTCTGTGATAGTGGAATTTTGCCTCCGCTATCAGGTATATTTGGAACAGGAAAGCCCCTTTGTGTGGAGGACGGTTGCTTGCCTACGACGCTTGTGTTCTGAAATCGGAGAAGAGTTGTCCTTGGCCCACATGATGAATTTGTATTCACGCAAAATCTTCCGCGGGGGGATGATAAATCTTTGCAAGTGTGGTCACCGTGCTTTGATATCAAGCATGGATGATGATAATGAACGAGGATGGATGGAACGATTTGTTGCAATTGCCTCTGGTGATATCATTCCAACAACGGCCTCATCTTTTCCGGTTGCTTGGAACCGTTCCCGTAAGTTCCTTTTAGTACATTCTCCTCCTCAAAATGTTTTATGCCTGTATTGATCTCTCAACTTCTATATGTTATAACAACCCGATGGGTCCCATCGGTGGTAGAAGGCTTAGACTGGTGGTTTCAAAATATCTTGGACATCACCACACCCGAAATTCGCTTGTGGGAAGAACTGTCTGTTAAATACGGGTGGAAGGCCAAAAATCATGGTAACTATAATTTGCTCTGTTTCAGGTTTTGCGTATGTGGAGTTTGGCTGAATCTCCTAACTCGTTTGTCAAATTAGGTCTATCCCCGGGCTTAGTCGAGATCCCCGAATAGGATGTCTTGGCCGACCCTGCTGATGCGGTGAGGCTGCTCCAGGACGTGCTTGCTCGAAGGGTGCCTTTGGATTTACTCCGGGCATAAATATTTCTTCACGGAGTCCCCGGCCAGAGAACAAGCAACCAAAAAGAAGGCGTTCTTCTGCATCTGGGGAGAAGAATAAGAGGTCAAAGGTTGATCCCCCCGAACCATCGCCGGTGGCGACATTGGCCAGTCCTCTCTCCAGGCCGATCATAGACACCGTAGTGATTGATGATGAAAAAAGCTAGTGATGAGGGAGCTTCTCTTCATAAAAGACAACGATCCTTATCCTCTCAACATGATGCTGAACCTGTTGAAGCAGTCACACCCACTGAGGATGATGTCTCGACACTTTGGGGAGAGTTTGATTTGGTGGAAAATTCCAACTCCTGTTCTCGGGTCCCAATCGTTGTATACGGTACTGCGGGGCAGAGTACTGGGTCCTTGCCGTCCTCGATTCGTGAGCACCCAACTATCAGTGTTGCCTTTGGTGTAGTTGCTTCCCGTTCTTCTTCTTCACCAGCTTTATCGCCACCTTCTTCGCCACCAGCAGCTGCTACATCATTTCCATTTTCATCCACGCTTCTACTGACAATATCATCTCTAACGGCCGCACTTGACCGTGCTGAAAGCGTTCCTCTTCCTCAGTCCCATGTTCATGGGAATTTGGGGTAAAATTATGCTGCCCCTTCTAAAGATCCTCAAGTGAGGAGGAGTGTTACGCTTTCGGTCTCTACCGGGTACAACCTTCTTTCCCGACCAGTGGAGCTTGCAAATTATCTGAAGCCCTTGGCTTCAGAGAAGGATTGTGAAAAGATTCAGGCACTTTGGGGAGAGTGTTTGTTGAACTATGCCATGCATAATGCTGCAGCGATATGCTCCTTTCTTTCTCTGCTATTTTGTTCAGCTTCTGAATGAGTGCATTTTAATTTTTACCTCTTTTTATCTTGCAGGCCAATTTCCTTGCTTCTGAGGGCCTTCAAAGGCTAATCCACGAGAAGGAGGAACTCTCTTTTGAACAGGATCAGCTTTGATGGAATGGTATTGGACTGTTCTTAGCCTCTCGGAACTAGAAACCACGGCCATTGAGGCCGATCTTTTGGAAACCCGTTTGTAGCAAAGTGAGCAAGAAGTTGTGACCCTCAGCGAGGAAGTTGGGCCGTTGAACGCCGACTTTGATGAAGACAAGGTTAAATGGGCTGAGGTCCAAAATGCCATTCTTGCTACCAATGATCATGAGGCTGCTGCTGCTGAAAGGATAACTAATTTAGAAGTAGCGTTGAATTCTAAGGCCGAAGAACTTGCTGCCGTGGGGGCAAGACATTCCCGGATGGAGGAGAGGCATAAGAAGACTATCGAGCACAACAGGTTCTATAGCTCAACTATCCACGATCTAGATGTTAGTCTTCGAGCTGCTAGGTCCGAACAATATTTCTACCGAGATCACTGAGCCAAAAGAAGAACTCAAGCACCGAGAGGCTTCCCTCGTTGTTGAGAAAACTAACGCCATGTACAGCAAGAGGACAAAAATCTTGAAAGACGCCAAAGATGGCGTTATTGATATTGATGCCGAGATTGCCAAGGAACGGGAGCTTGAGTTGGCTGCAAATAATGGACTCCCAGCGCAGTCTGACGCCCCAGGTTCTTCTGATCTGGTTCCAAAATTTCGGATACTGAAGAGGAATCAGAAGGGGATGATGCCGAGAACCAATCTGGGGAAGATGTTGAGCCATCGGTTGAACCGTCCACCACTCCCAGGGACATAAATATTTCTCTTCCTCCTGATTCGGGTGATGCTGTAGCTTAGCTTTTTCTTTCCTTGTTTTGTATTTCTTTTAGCACATTCCTGTAAATGAAGACATATTTTTGCTCAAATATTTGATTGAGTCTTACTTTTGCATGCATATCTGTGTATATTTTTCTGTATGTGGTCTCAGTTACATTTTCTTTGATGCACTTTTGTCTCCGAGAATTATCCCTTTTTCATAGGGTTTCAATAAGTATTTGCGCAAGTTTAGTTTCTACGTCTTTTTCATATATGGCTTCGGGTGTATTTTTCCCCGATAGCATTTTCGGTTCCGGGCATATGTTCTTCTAGAACAAACGCTTTACATAGGCATTTTGCGACACTAATATTTGAAATACTTGTTTAACTTTCGAATGACAAAATTAGCTCATCGTGTAGAGAAGAAACAAGATAAAAGGAAAAGGATTTCATTTCATTCCTTCTGTTTTCATAATTTACATAGGCATTTTGCTAAGTAGGAAAGAAACTGCCATGACTTGTGGCTATTTTGTTTCTTCAGGGCTAGCTGTGGAGTCCCTAGTCCCGATGATGCGTGGCATTCAATGTTGCCTTGCCGGATTTTTGTTCCCGGTTGACGTGACATTCAGTGTTGTCGAGTATACATTTTGTGCTGGATTTTCATGCTCGATTGACATGGCATTCAGTGTTGCCTTGCCAGATTTTCGTTCCCTGTTGATGTGGCATTCACTGTTGTCGAGTATACATTTTGTGCTGGATTTTCATTCCCGGTTGACGTGGCATTCAGTGTTGCCGAGTATGCATTTCATTATTCCCCCCAGTGTTCTTATGCGAAGAATGCGTGTTGGAATACGGGGAGTCTTTTACCTTCGAAGGTTCCACCGATGAATTGTTTCGTAACCCTCCGTTCGGTAATATATTTTGATTTCCTCTTAGGAATTCATGCTGTCGAGCGAAAAGATACCTGACAATCCTCTAGTGGTTTGTGTTCGTGAATGGTCGTGTAACCTTTGCTTCATTAACAAACTTAACTTCTCGGTGGGAATTTGCTAGCGAAGCAAAGATTACCTTATCGCTCCCCAATGTAAACTTGTCATGAGTAGTTCTCATCATTTCCGTCTGACTGTTGTTTATCAGTAGTAATAGTTTTTGAGATGAGCCACGTTCCAGTTGCTGGGAACTTGTCTCCATTGTGATTTTCCAACTCGTATGACCCTTTGCCGGTGACAGCTAAAATTCGGTAAGGGTCCTCCCACGTAGAAGCTAACTTGGCGGCGTTGAGTTCTCGGGTATTTTGAGTCACCTTCCTCAAGACCAAGTCCCCTACTTTAAGTAACAGAGGTTGGTTCTTTGATTGTAATACCGTTCCATCCTCTGCTTTTGAGCTGCCATTCTGACATGTGCCAGGTCCTGCGTCTCTCGAGCAGTTCTAAGTTGATTAACATTGCCTCCTTCTTTGATTCTTCATTTGCCTGGGAATATCTTAAAGTGGGCTCCCCCACTTCCACCGGTATCAAAGCTTCTGCACCGTACACAAGGGAAAAATGCGTTTCTCCTATGCCTGATTTAACAGTTGTTCGGTAGGCCCATGATACCCACGGTAATTCACCGGGCCAGTGGCCTTTTGCCGCTTCCAGCATCTTCTTCAGATTTTGTACAATTATGTTATTTGTTGACTCTGCATGTCCGTTTGCGCTCGGGTGGTACGATGACGATATAATCCTTTTTATCTTCAAATCTTCAAGTAATTTTATGACTTTTGCACTGATAAACTGTGGTCCATTGTCGCATACAATTTCCTTGGGTATTCCGAACCTGCATATTATATTCTCCCACAGGAAGTTGACCACCTCGCATTCTCCGATCTTTTGGTAAGGACCTGCTTCTACCTATTTGAAAAGATAGTTAGTCAAAATTAAAAGAAATCTTACCTTTCCCAGAGCCGGTGGTAAGGGTCCGATGATGTCCATCTCCCATTTCATGAATGGCCATGGGGATAGAACCGATTGTAATGGTTCTGCTGGTTTATGTACCAGAGGTGCGTGGCGATGACACTTATCACATTTTCATACAAAGTCTTTGGCATCTAGATCTATATCGGGCCAATAATATCCCGCTCGAACTAATTTCAGCACCAAAGAATCTGCGCCCGAATGGTTACCACATATTCCTTCGTGGATTTCTCTCATGACGTAGTTAGCTTCATATGCTCCTAAGCATCGGGCCAGCGGGCCTTGGAATGATTTTTTGTACAATATCCCTTTCTCGAAGCTGTATCGTGCGACTTTTGTTCGCAGTTCTCTCGAGGCCTTATGGTCTTTGAGTAGTTTCCCGTGTCTGAGATAGTTGCTTATCTCGTTTCTCCAGTCCTACACCAGGTTGGTCAAATTTACCTCATAGTAACCCTTAGAGTCTAAGGCTGAGTTCATCAGTTAAACTATTATCCCCGATTTCGGTCCCTGAATTTTTGTTGATGAGCCTAGATTTGCTAATGCATCTGCTTTCGCATTTTCTTCCCTCGGGATATGGGTTATTGACCACTCCCGAAATCGTGACAATAAGGCCTAAACCTTTACCACATACTGTTTCATTCGATCATCTTTGGTGTCGAAAAATTCTGTAGACCTGATTTACCACCAGTTATGAGTCACATATGACGTTGATGGCTTCAGAGTCGAGCCCCTGGGCTAATTTGAGCCATGCAATCAAAGATTCGTATTCCGCTTCATTGTTAGTTACAGTCACAGTCCTGATGGCTTGCCGTAAGGTTTCTCCCGAAGGGATGACCATGACTATTCCGAGTCCATACCCTTTCATATTTGAAGCTCCATCCGTAAATAAGGTCCAGACTCCCGATGTTGGCTTTGACACCATTATTGCCTCTTTGGAGGCCATGGGCATCAACCCTGAGCTAAAATCGGCCCTAAGCTTCCGGGCGGCGAGTTTCTGCTCCCGATAAAAGTTTTCTAACGTAATACGTAGGGGATTGCATACCCTTTTCCTCCAGGACCAAGACTATGCTTACCGCGACTTCCGAGACCGCCAGGTAGACAAGCAATATTTCTCCTTCTTTAGGCTTCGAGAGCAAATGAGGGCTCGACAAGTATTTCTTCATTTCCTTCAAGGCTTGTCGACATTTCAGTGTCCATTCGAAGTTATTCTTCTTTTTGAGCAATGCGAAGAAGCGGTGATACTTTTCCGACGATCGTGAAATGAATATGCTCAGAGCCGCCAATCTACCCGTGAGTCTCTATACTTCCTTTACGTTGAATAGTTGATCCGGGATATCCTCTATGGCTTTGATTTTGTCGGGATTCACCTCGATTCCTCTTTGTGAGACTAGGAATCCTAAGAAATTTCCTGAACCGACCCCGAACACACACTTCTCGGGGTTAAGCTTCATATTATGCTCCCTCAATGTGTCAAACGTTTCTTGGAGGTGTCACAGGTGGATACCTGCATTCAGAGACTAAACAAGCATATCGCCTGTATATACTTCCATAGTTTTTCCTATTTGATTTTCGAACATCTTATTTACGAGCCGTTGATAGGTGGCTCCAGCATTTTTTAGTCCGAAGGGCATTATGTTGTAACAGTAAGTACCAAATTGTTTAATAAACAAAGTCTTTTTCCGGTCTTCTGGGTTCATCTTAATCTAATTGTACTCAGAATAGGCATCGAGGAAACTCATTAACTCATGCCCCACCATAGTGTCGATCATTTGATCGATATTTGGTAATGGGAACGAATCCTTTGGGCACGCTTTATTGAGATATTTATAAGCTACGCCCATGCGAAATTTATTATTTTTCTTTGGAACTACTACCATCTGGATATCTTAACTCTCGGATTGAACCAATCTTAAGTAGGCGGGTTACCTCTTCTCTGACGAATTTATTCCCTGCTTCTGCAATAGGGTGCTTCTTTTGCCTTACCGGAGGTATGCTCGGGTCTAGGCTCAACTTTTATACGGATATCTCTGTCGGGATTCTTGTCATATCCTCGTGCGACCATGCAAAACAATCGGCGTTAATTTAAAGGAATTCGATAAAATCTGACTTGAGTTTCAGGTGTAGTCCTGTCCCCAAATGGAATTTCTTTTATGGAATTTTTTGAACAGCAGAACCTGTTCTAGCTCTTCTGCCATGGATTTTGTTGCGTCCGTTTCTTTCGGTACCTGAAAATACCTCGGTATATGATATTGCTCGGACTCCTTCCCCCGGGGAAACTTCTTCTGGTTCAGGGTCGGAAGTCATCTCCGGTAACTGCTATGCTACAGGTTCTTTTCCCCTGCTATGGGAGACCAAAATTGCATTCATCTCCTTAGCTACCGTTGATCACCTCTTATGCGCTTGAGCCCCTCCGGTGTTGGAAATTTAGCAATTGGTGGTACGTTGAAGGCACAACTTTCATCTCTTGCAGCCATGGCCTTCCCAGGATAATATTATATCCCATGTCCCCATCTACTACTTCAAAGATAGCCATCTTGGTTATGCCCTCGGCATCCGTACGCAGCAAAATCTCCCCTCGGGTTGTCATGCTTGCGAGGTTGAATCCGGCTAGGAGCTTTGTCATCGGGACGATGCTCTCGGTAAGTTTAGCTTGGTCTAGAACTCTCCTTTGTATGATATTGACGGAGCTTCCTGGATCCACTAAAACATGCTTAATTTTGAAATTTAACACATTTAAATAGATTACCAGTGCATCATTGTGTGGATGTAGTAATCCGTCTGCATCTTCATCCGTGGACGTAATATCGTCCTCCTAGAGTCTCTTACTATGGGTTATCGATACTCTTGTCTTCTTTGCGGCCTAGAAGGTGATCATGTTAACCTCATTCCCTACGAAGATCATGTTGATCATTTGGCGTGGAGGTTCCTCTCTTGCTCTCACAGTTTGCATGTCGTCCCTGTCCTGGCCATAATTGTTTTTGGCCCGGTCACTTAAGAATTCCTTGAGGTGACCATTTTTTAACAGCGTTCCCACTTCTTCTCAGAGGTGCCAACAATCCCTGGTCCTGTGGCCATTAGTGCCGTGATAATCACACCATAAGTTTGGTCTCTCTAGCCGGGATCAGACCTCATTGGCATCGGGAACCGTGCCTCTTTGATGTCTCTCATGGCCCACCAACTCCACCACACTGATGTTGAAGTTATATTCTGATAACTTCGGATAGGAAGGACCTCGTGGCCCCAGGGTCTCTCTATCCTGCAGCGATCTGTTATTCCTCCCGCGATCAGTTCTCGTGTCATTGATAAACTTGTCTACCGATCAGAATCTCTTACCGCGAACTTCTGTCTGCTCGTAGGGTAAGAACCACCCCCTTGAACTTCGTCTATTTGAGTCTACATCATCTTTCATTTTTTACCTGTTCTTCTCCAGTCCCTTTTGCTGATGACGGGAAGTCGATCTGATCGTTTTTGATCATTATCTTTGACTCATACCGGTTGTGGACATCTACCCAAGAACTCGAGTAAGCTTTCCTTCAACTTTCGGAAAGCATCAGAGATTCTCGGATTTAAGCCCTTTGTGAACGCTTCAGCCGCCCATTCATCCAGGACAACCGGTAACAATATTCTTTCCTTTTAGAAGTGGCTAACGAATCTTCGTAATAATTCGGATTCTACCTACGCGATCGTAAATATGTCGTCCTTCTGGGATTGCACTTTCCTGGCACTGGCATGGGCCCTGATGAATGAATCCACGAGCATTTTGAAGGAACAATGGGAGAGTCTTGCCAAATCTTTTCAATAGTACAGACTCGATTTCATGAGGAGCCAGATCATTTCCTTTTACTGTTGTTGTTTAGGTGATGATGTGCTCTTGTGGATCTGAGGTTCCGTCGTACTTTGGTACTTAGGCATTCTAAATCATTTTATTATCAATTCCGGGACTGTATTCGGCTTGTACGGTAGCTGGATGTAGCTCTTCGATCTTGGGCCTTTCAACACTAGGGGAGTGCCCGGGATTTGGACCATGCGGGCGTTTACTTCCTTCATGAACCGTAAGAGTTCCTCCTTGAACGGATCGTCATCATTGTTGAGGCCAGATCTGCTCCCCCTAGCCCCGTCGGAGCCAACTTCGCCCCTGAGAGTGTTGTTGTCGATTCTCTCCATTGTTTGGTTTGTAGGAACAATGGGAGGAACCAAATCTCTCCCGTTTACATTATTCGAAGCACGTGATAGCGCCTGTTTTAACTCCATCATCACATGATCCTGCCGCGTGAGGTGGTCTAGAATGATTGCATGTTGTTCTTGTAGGATCCTTACCGCATCTGCTACGTGCCCTTGGTCAGCATTATCTGGAATCACCTCCCGTATTTGTCTAGGGTATTGCACATCATATAACGACGTGACATCTTCCCTTTCATTGCGAGTGTCGCTGATTGAGTCCTCGAAATGAGGATTTTCCCCTTGAATTATAGGACCGCGAGGGTTATTGACGGTATCGATTGCCATTTTTTGTGATCTCGTTAAGAAAATAATGATCAAAGCTTGTGAGTGAAAGAAGTAAGGATCGACTTAACCACACGACTGTCTAGGCCCCACGGTGGGCGCCAAACTGTTTACCTGTAAATCGATACAGCTAAATTTGTTCGTGGTTTATAGAAAATGAGTCAATTTGATCCCAAAAATAATGAATTAATCGATTGATATATAAGATACTTAGCTCAAAATATAGATGAAATGATAGATTCAAAGAGCCCGGAAACAAGGTTTCCGGGCGCAACGATGACGAGATTAATCAATGAGAGAGAGAGATCTCAGATTGTTGTATAGAATGTATTCAATGTATTGCAGAAAAAATCGTGTCTGCAATGATAATTGAACCTATTATTTATAGCTCAGAGGGCGTAATGGTTGGGCCCACCACTAATGACAATTATTGGAGTGTGATAATGAAAACATAACGGTAAACATAAATGCTCAGACTCCTTTAATGAGCTGAACTCTTTAATGATGTGGAATATCCTTCATTAAATGCCACCGGGTACAGCATGCTTAATGCCTTTATGCACTTGCCTTTATCGGTGACACACGAGATAATTGTGCCCGATTTTTCATGCTCCCGATTTTGATTCCACGTGTCTCCTTCTTAGATGGCCACGTAACATACCATATTTTACCTAGTACATATAAGTGTCGTGAAAACACTCTTTAGAAAAAGGTAAAGGAAAGACTGTAACATTCCCCTAATCCTAGACTGTATGATATACATTCACCCCTCACACTACCCAAAAATTGAAAAATAGTCATTTTTCGAACGGATAATTGAAAATTAGCCGATGATTCAAAACTAATTGAAATTTAATCATTTTTTCATACAAAAAAATTATTTGGACAAAATACCGTAATTTTAAAAAGTAGTAAAGATTTGCCTTTTATCTTTTTCGCTTTTTCCGAACTCCAAAATAATATACTAGAGTTCAAGCTTCTACTAGTTAAACTTCAACATATTTAAGTTTTTCAAGTTAAACCAACACAATATGCTGAATTTCAAGCTACTAGCAAAAAGTGGCACGAGACTAGGATTAAAAAGAAGAGAAAAATGAAGAAATTGTCAATGAGAAGCTTTAAACTCGAGGAGAACCAACGACGCCAAATAAAACGTGAATCAAGGGTTTAGGACTGGGATTTGATTTTGCTGACTTCATCTTCTTTTTCAGATCTTAGTGTTAGCATTTGCAGATCTAGTGTTTTGATTTTGATTATTCTACATCTTGATAGTTACGGCCTTTTCAAGCGCACCGGAGCACAGTTTTATTCCTAATTAGGTTTCCTCAGAATTGACGTAGTCCTACAGCTGGCGGCGATTCTTCATCATTAACGTCGTCACCATCATCGACGAGTTCCTCATCATCTGCTATCTATCCATTACTTGTGATTTAGTGAACCTTTCATCTTCATTTAAATTTGTCTCTTGTTTCCAGCAGTGTCTTTTTAATTAAAAGTCCATGATAGTGTATGGGAGATTAATCGTTTACGTAGAGTTTCAACTTGTATCTGAATTCCAAGATATTATATTGGAGTTTTTACTCACGTGCACGTGATGGTTTAAACATTTATTTATATGAAAGAACAATAAAATTTAATTAATGAAAGAAATATTATGCATAATAATACAACAATCATCTAAATGCCAAAATATTATTCAAAATGAAAGGATATCATCAGAAATTATACAAATGGTCAATTTAGTCATGTTAATAGATAATTATATATTATAGCTTAAATTAAAGTATTTAATGTGATGATATCTTACTGAACACTTCTTTGTAGAAGAATATATTTTTGTATTGTCATGGCCCAAACCTGGGGGGCGAGACCGGCACCCGGTGCCTCACTTAACCGAGCGTACCTACTTGAGACTGAGGGACTCTGAACATACAATGTCATACTTTGGCTATATGGCCACATTTCAAGATAATTTGTAAAATAAAATATAAAACTGAACGGAAACTAGCTTTGACTGAATATCAATATAAAGTTGGGCTGATAAGGCAGTCATAACATACTGCACTAACTAACAGAATTTATCTACAAGCCCCTATTGATGGATGTGTTGTGGTAGGAACAGGGCCCAGACCTACCCATAAAATATATATATACATACATACATATATATATATATATATATATATATATATATATATATATATATATATATATATATATATATATATATATATATATATATATATATATATATATATATATATATATATATATATATATATATATATATATATATATATATATATATATATATATATATATATATATATATATATATATATATATATATATATATATATATATATATATATATATATATATATATATATATATATATATATATATATATATATATATATATATATATATATATATATATATATATATATATATATATATATATATATATATATATATATATATATATATATATATATATATATATATATATATATATATATATATATATATATATATATATATATATATATATATATATATATATATATATATATATATATATATATATATATATATATATATATATATATATATATATATATATATATATATATATATATATATATATATATATATATATATATATATATATATATATATATATATATATATATATATATATATATATATATATATATATATATATATATATATATATATATATATATATATATATATATATATATATATATATATATATATATATATATATATATATATATATATATATATATATATATATATATATATATATATATATATATATATATATATATATATATATATATATATATATATATATATATATATATATATATATATATATATATATATATATATATATATATATATATATATATATATATATATATATATATATATATATATATATATATATATATATATATATATATATATATATATATATATATATATATATATATATATATATATATATATATATATATATATATATATATATATATATATATATATATATATATATATATATATATATATATATATATATATATATATATATATATATATATATATATATATATATATATATATATATATATATATATATATATATATATATATATATATATATATATATATATATATATATATATATATATATATATATATATATATATATATATATATATATATATATATATATATATATATATATATATATATATATATATATATATATATATATATATATATATATATATATATATATATATATATATATATATATATATATATATATATATATATATATATATATATATATATATATATATATATATATATATATATATATATATATATATATATATATATATATATATATATATATATATATATATATATATATATATATATATATATATATATATATATATATATATATATATATATATATATATATATATATATATATATATATATATATATATATATATATATATATATATATATATATATATATATATATATATATATATATATATATATATATATATATATATATATATATATATATATATATATATATATATATATATATATATATATATATATATATATATATATATATATATATATATATATATATATATATATATATATATATATATATATATATATATATATATATATATATATATATATATATATATATATATATATATATATATATATATATATATATATATATATATATATATATATATATATATATATATATATATATATATATATATATATATATATATATATATATATATATATATATATATATATATATATATATATATATATATATATATATATATATATATATATATATATATATATATATATATATATATATATATATATATATATATATATATATATATATATATATATATATATATATATATATATATATATATATATATATATATATATATATATATATATATATATATATATATATATATATATATATATATATATATATATATATATATATATATATATATATATATATATATATATATATATATATATATATATATATATATATATATATATATATATATATATATATATATATATATATATATATATATATATATGTATGTGTGTGTGTGTGTGTGTGTGTGTGTGTGTGTGTGTGTGTAGATACACACAATATGCACTCAAAGCCCTAAAAACGACAACTCCGAAGGACGTGGAGCTTACCAATCAAGCTGAACTCGGACAACACCTACTGAGGAGGTTTATCCCTCTGTCTATCTGAACCTGCATGCATGAAACACAGCCTCCCCAGAAAAGGGACATCAATACGTAATAATGTACCGAGCATGTAAGGCAATAGAATAACTAAAAGCTGAAACTGAATTGGTAATATAATAACTGAATGTAACTGAGAGTCAAAGATGATCTGGAGATATACTTACCTACTGATACTGACTTAACTCTCTCAATATAGTAAGTAAAATAACTATCCGCCCTATAAGGCTCGGTATGTGTAACTGCTCGGCCGTAGTAGGGACGCTCATAGGCACTCGACCATACTAGGCTCGGTATCTCAGCTATTCTGGGCTCGCTCATTGGCGCTCGGCCACAGTAGGCTCGGTATATAACTTATTATCTGATCAGAGGTTGACCAATAGTGTAACAACCCGATCGGTCAACAGTATCACATAATGTATTATGACTTATGTGAATCGTCAGTTTTGGTTTTCAGGTTATTCAGAATTGATTTTGAAGAATGAATTTCATGATTGCAGCTTTAAAGTTGGAAGAGCTGACCAAGTTTGACTTTTTAGTATTTGACCTCGAATTGAAGTTTTGATGGTTCCATTAGGTCCGGATGGCGATTTTTGATTTGGGCGTATGCTCAGATTTTCATTTGAATATTTCTAGAAGGTTTCGACACTAATTGACAAAAGTTGGAAATTTGAAGGTTTGAACAGTTCATAAGTTTGACCGGGAGTTTACTTTGATGATATCAAGTTTGGATTGTGGTTCCGGGAATGGGAATAGTTTCGTTATGTTATTTCGGACTTGTGTGCAAAATTTGAGTTCGTTCTAAGTTGATTTAATATGTTTCGGCGCGAGTTATGGAAGTTAGAATTTCAAAGGTCATTCAAGTTTAAATTGAGGTGCGATTCGTCATTGTGATATTGTTATGTGTGATTTCAGGCCTCGAGTAAGTCCGTGTTATGTTATGAGAATTTTTGGTATATTCAAACGGGGTCCCGAGAGGCTTAGAAGAATTTCGGGCATGATGCGAGTCGTTTTGGAAATTTTGTTAAGGCTGGTTTTTGAGCAGTCCTGGTGTGATCGCACATACGGAATGTTAGGCGCATGTGCGACGTTGCACAAGTGAGGCTGTGGCTGCATAAGAGGTATGGCGAGATCGGGGTAGTGTCGCAGGTGCGAGGCTATTTTTCGCACATGCGTGATCGTAGATGCGGTGCTGGGAACGCGAAGGCGATGGTAGCGCAGAAGCAGGCTTTCTGCCGCATGTGAGAGGGCAAGCTACCGGTGGTTATTCACAGGCGATGATACCTGGGCATAAGCTATATATTGAGGGATCGACTATTTTATTCACAATTTTAGTTGAGGAGCTCGAATTTGGGCGATTTTCGAGGAACATGTCATCACAAGTATTGAGGTAAGTGTTCTATACTCGGTTTTGATTATATTTCGTGAATCTATCTTCATTTTCTGACAATTGGTTGATGATTTTAAAGAGAAAATTGGGGGTTTTTATCAAAAATTTTATAAAGTGAACTTTCGGGTTTTGAACATCGATTTGCAGTTGGATTTGAGTGAAACTAATATGGTTGGACTCATAATTGAATGGGTTATCGGATTTTGTAAGTTTCATCAGGTTCCGAGGCGCGGACCTGGGTTTGACTTTTGGTCAAATTTGGGCTTTTGATTAAAGATTCGACCTTTATCATTTGGAATTGTTTCCTTAGGTAATATTTGATGTATTCGAGTTGCGTTTGACTAGTTTAGAGCCGTTCGGAGGTCGGTACGTGAGTGATATTGTTTTGGGGGCATCGGTTGGCATGCTCGGTGCTGGATTTGGCTTGTTCGAGGTAAGTAACACTTTTAAACTTAGTGCTAAGGGTATGAACCCCTGAATATGTGTGTTATGTGTTTGGTGTTGAGGTAACGCATATGCTAGGTGACAGGCGTGTGGGCGTGCACTATGTGAATTGGCCCCTCCGGAGTTCGCACATCCACAATGGACGCAATTGCTATGGATTTTTGGGCTGGATATGCCCTAGACTCATTTATGTTTGGGCTGGATCTGCCCTGTACAATACGTAGTGATTGAGTGTGCTAAGTATTGAGCATGGTGAGTGAGAATACGAGATAGTGAGATTGAGTACCCTGAGAGTGTGAGTACCTGAGTTCATTACTGAGATGCATTGCATGCGACATGCGTACTTGAGATACAAGCATAGAGATACATTTCCTCATGCTACACGGTTTTGGTGACATTCATGATTTCACCTGCATAATTACATGTAGGCATAGAGATGTACTTTCCTGATGCTATCTGAAAATGAAACATCTTATTTATTGTTGAAAGGTTTTTTGGGAAAATCATAGTTTTCAAAATTACTCATATGTTTTTGGTGTTTTCGGTGGAAGATTTGGGATTTACTGTTATACTTAAAAAATATGCCTATTTCCCGTAACTATGAACGAGTTGAGCATCTTATCCCTGAGCTATTTTATAGTACCATTTTCATTATATTATCATGAACTGTGGCTGGTTATTGGAGCTAGACACTGACCTTTGTCTCAGCTCGTCACTACTTTCAATCTACGATTAGGTTTGTTACTTATTGAGTACATATGGTCGGTTGTACTCATACTATACTTCTGCACCTTGCGTGCATATGTTGGATGCTGATATTGTTGCGTACGGTGGAAGCTGGATCTGAAGATGTACCTGCGTTCCAGTTATGGCTATCACTTGTCTTTGGTAGCATTAGATTCGAATTCTATTCATTTACATTTCAAACAGATGTTGTAATTATTTCAATTCAGTCTTGTAAAAATCTAAATCTTAGAAGCTCATGATTTGTACTATTAGTCCTTGGAAAATTCTTTGTATAAAAGGTATTATCATTTCTTGTCTTAATAAATCTTATTAAATTGGATATTTTCTAATTGGCTTACCTAGCGGGTTGGATTAGGTGCCATCACGACTAGTTGGATTTTTGGGTCATAGTAAATAGTGGCCTGCCCATTGATAATAGCTCGATGGTGGTGAAAATACTGTAATACTATATATATGTATACACACACCCTCTTCTCTCTTTACTGGACGAAGACAATACTTAGCTAAATATAAAGTCCCGATAAGGGAGAATAGTGTAACTTATTAGACTAGAATAATGTACATAAATTCAGGAATACAACTTCTGTTTATGTCTCGTTATCAAACTCATGTAGTTACGAGATCATACAAAAATGAAGGAAGGATTTTGCCTTAACATACCTTATCACAATCTTTCTAATAACCATGTTGAACTCGTCTCTTCGCACCTTAATCTACAACAACGATAATAATACGCATAGCGAACGACAAGCTTATTTCATATTAAAACGAGCAGCATCTCCCCTATAATCTTCACTTCCTACCAATTCGACATAACACCAATAACACAAGAACACAACAATAACAATATATATACATTATTTTTCAACCTTATATACATCACAAATTACTACAAAATAGCCCAGCACATCCTAACCTCTTCATACATAAAACGACCACCATAGTTAGTGTCAAACAACCCGAAAATATTATGACGAACGACCAGATCACCACCCTGTATTTATGTGGTGTTTATTCACACACTTTATCCTACAAAACACCATAAAATAGTAGCAAAACATACAATCCAACAGCAACACGAAACAACCACAAAACAGTCCACTTCAAGTTGAATAACTTGAACTCACGGCTTCCGATTACCGTCCCGTGAGTTATTACCTTATTTATTGGATACCTCATCTCCTATATTTGTGGAGACCCAAAATATCATCTTTAAATTTAATAGGTAATTCTGTATTTTAAGACCTCGAAAAGCATCATTTATTATTCCTCGACTTGCGTGCGCAGTCCGTAAAATGTTCCGAAAAGTTTTTATGTGAAAAATGGATTAAAATGGAAAATAGAGCTTTAAAACTCAACTAAGTTGACTTTGATCAATATTTTGAGCGAACGGACCCGAATCAATGTTTTGACAATTTCGGTAGGTCCGAGGTCCCTAGCCCGAGATATGAAATTTTGATAAGTTGCACGCTGCAACAGAATTGATAGAAATGATAATTAGTTATGATTGCTGAGTTGACTTTAATTATTATAAATGAGTTACCAGATTTATTTCTATTATTGTTGTTGTTACTAAATATTGCGTACATGTAATGTAAGTGACCCGCCTTAGCCTCATCACTACTTGGTCGAGGTTAGCCTCAACACTTACTAGTACATGGGGTCGGTTGTACTGATACTACACTTTGCACTTCTTGTGCAGATTTCAGAGTTGGTCCCAGCGGCGTGCCATAGACTTGCTCAGATTTCAGCTATTCAGAGGAGACTTGAGGTATAACTGCATGGCGTCCGCAGTTCTAAAGTCCCCGTCTATTTTACTTTAGTTGTGTGTTTATTTCCAGAAAACTTATTTTATTCAGGCCTTTAATTGTATTATTTTAGAAGCTCGTACACTTATGACACCAATTCTGGGATGGTATTTAGACACCGTTGTTTTTATGGATTATTTCACTATATTTCAAACTTTGCTTCCGCTTATAGTTCCTTGATTATTAATACTATAAAGATTGTTTAAAAATTGGTTAATATTATTCTAACATTGGCTTGCCTAGCAAGTGAAATGTTAGGCGCCATCATGGTCCGAAGGTGGGAATTTTGGGTCGTGATAGTTGGTATCAGAGCACTAGGTTACATAGGNGGGTCGTGACAGTTGGTATCAGAGCACTAGGTTACATAGGTCTCACGAGTCACGAACAAGCTTAGTAGAGTCTGAAGGATCGGTACGGAGACGTCTGTACTTATCTCTCAGAGGCTATGAAGTTTAGGAACAATATCACTTCTTTCTTATTCTTTCGTGTGATTTTATTCTATCATCGATGATTGAACCATTCTACTCTTATTCTCTCGCAGATGGTGAGAACACGTAACAACTCTATCGATGGATAGGGACCAGAACCCCCAGTGGCAACTATGGCCAAGGGTAGAGGTCGAGGCCGAGGTCGTGCTAGAGGCCGAGGTAGAGGCCGAGGTAGAGCTCAGTCCAGAGCTCGAACACCTGCACCTGTTATAGAACCTCAGGTGGAACTTTAGGAGGAGGTTCTAGTTCAGAATGTACCAGTTGGACCAGTTCAGGTCCCGGAAGGATTCATAGCCACTCCAGTACTTCAGGACGCTCTTGTCTGTTTGGTAAGTCTTATAGAGGGCGTGGCCCAGAATGGTACATTTCCAGTGGCACCAGCTATCTCATAGGCTGGGGGAGGAGCACAAACTCCCACTACTCCCGCTCTGGAGCAGACGGCTCCCCAGAATCAGGCTCCAGCAGCCCCACCAGTTGGGGTAGTTCAGCCAGTTATTGTGGCACAGATCGGTAATAGGCCTGCCATGTCTTTTGAGGCCATATTGAAACTGGATAAGTTTACCAAGCTCTTTCCAGTTCACTTCAGTGGTACACCTTCTGAGGACCTACAGGATTATCTTGAATGCTGCCATGAGGTGCTGCGGAACATGGGTATAGTTGAGACCAATGGGGTTGATTGTGTTGTATTTCAGATGACGGGTTATGCCAAGAGATGTTGGAGAGATTATACATTGACCAGCCAAGTTGGATCGCCTGCACTTATATGGGAGCAGTTCTCTCAGCTATTTCTGGAAAGGTTCCTCCCTATCACACTGAGAGAGGAATTCTGCAAGCAATTTGAGCGTCTACAGCAGGGCAATATGACTATTACTCAGTATGAGTCCCGTTTTGTGGATTTGGCCCGTCATGCTCTCCTTTTACTACCTACGGAGGGAGAGAGAGTGAGGAGGTTTATTGAGGGACTCACTTACCCTATTTGACTTCAGATGGCCAAGGAGACCGGAAGTGAGATTTCTTTTCAAACAGCTGCTAATGCCGCAAGGAGGATCGAGATGGTTCTTGCACAGGAGAGAGGGCAGAGGTCTGATAAGAAGCCTCGTCAGTTCGGTGGTTACAATGGTGCCTCATCTGGAGGCAGAGGTAATTTTGGTAGGGGTCATCCTCCCAGACCATTTCATTCAGCACTTCATGCATCTCCCGGTGCTTCAGGGAGTCACAGTCCTATTATGCCTTACTCTGGGCAGCCAGCATTTAGTGCACATTCAGCTCCTATCAGTGCATCACCACTCCAGAGTTACTACAGCGGTTATCCGGCCCATTTGGGTTAGCTTCAGCTTCAACAACCACGACATCAGGATAGGTGTTATGAGTGTGTGAACATTGGTTACATCAGGAGGTATTGCCCTAGATTGGCGAGTAAAAGATCTCGACAAGATTCTCGTGCCATCATACCGGCATCGGTTGCATCACCGCCTACTCAGCCAACTAGAGGTAAGGGTCAGGCAGCTAGAGGTGGAGGTTAGGCTATTAGAGGTGGAAGTCAAGCTATTAGAGGTAGAGGTCAGGCCGTTAGAGGTGGAGGCCAGCCAGTTAGAGGCCGTCCCAGAGATGCAGTTCAGAGTGGTCGGGCCCAGCCCCGATTTTTATGCTTTTCCAGCTAGGCCTGAGGCCGAGTCATCTGATGCTGTGATCACAGGTATTATTCCATTTTGCCATAGAGATGCTTCAGTTCTGTTTGATCCAAGATCTACTTATTCCTATGCGTCCTCCTATTTTACTTCATATTTGGTTGTGCCTTGTGATTCTTTGAGTGCTTCTGTGTGTGTATCTACACTGGTGGGAGACTCTATTGTAGTAGATCATGTCTATCATTTGTATGTGGTTACTATTGGTAATCTTGAGAATAGTGTGGATCTTTTATTTCTTGAAATGGTAGATTTTGATGTCATCTTGGGTATGGATTGGCTGTCCCCTGATCATGCTATATTGGATTGTCATGCCAAGACAGTGACCCTAGCTATGCCGGGGTTACCTCGGTTAGAGTGGGAAGGAACTCTTGGTCATTCTGCTAGCAGGGTTATTTCTTATATGAAAGCTCGGCGTATGTTAAAGAAAGGGTGTCTAGCTTATTTGGCTTATATTCACGATCCCAATGCAGATACTCCTTCTATGGACTCAGTACCAGTTGTTCGTAAATTTCATGAAGTATTTCCTGCAGATTTGCCGGGGATGCCACCCGACAAAGATATTGACTTCTGTATCGATTTGGCTCCGGGCACTCAGCCCATTTCTATTCCACCATACCGTATGGCCCCGCCAGAGTTGAAAGAATTGAAAGAGCAGTTACAAGACTTGTTGATCGGGATTCATTAGACCAGTGTCTCGCGCTGGGGTACACCAGTATTATTTGTAAGGAAGAAAGATGGCTCTATGCGGATGTGTATAGATTATCAGTAGTTGAACAAAGCCACTATCAAAAACAAATATCCACTGCCAAGAATTGATAACTTATTTGATCAGCTTCAGGTGCCAAGGTATTTTCGTAGATCAATTTGAGGTCTGATTATCATCAGGTGAAGATTAGGGCATCGGATGTCTCTAAAATAGCTTTTGGAACTCGGTTTGGGCATTACGAATTCCTAGTGATGTCATTTGGGTTGACAAATGCCCCAGCAACATTTATGGATTTGATGAATCGGGTGTTCAAGCCTTATTTGGATTCTTTTATGGTTGTATTCATTGATCATATCTTGATTTACTCCAGCAGTCGAGAGGAACATGAGCAACATCTTCGAAGTGTGCTTCACACCTTGAAGAATAATCAGTTATATGCCAAGTTTTCAAAATGTGATTTTGGTTAGGCTCAGTTGCCTTTTTAGGAATTCTTGTATCAACAGAAGGCATAAAGGTGGATTCTAAGAAGATAGAGGCTGTTCAGAATTGGCCTAGACCTACTTCAGTTATAGAGATCCGGAGTTTCCTAGGATTGGTAGGTTATTACCGTCGGTTCGTGAAAGGGTTTTCATCTATAACAAGCACATTGACCAGACTAACCCAGAAGGGTGTCCCATTCAGATGGTCAGACGAGTGTGAGTTGAGCTTTCAGAAGCTCAAGTCCGCTTTAACTACGATGCTAGTGTCGGTATTACCCACAGGTTCAGGATCATATATGGTATATTGCGACGTATCTCACATTGGGCTTGGTGCAGTATTAATGCAAAATGGCAAGGTAATTGCATATGCATCGCGACAATTGAAAGTTCACGAGAAGAATTATCCTGTTCATGACTTAGAATTGGCAGCCATTGTTCATGCGC